>JANQBM010000007.1:2667163-2690352 GCA_025594535.1 Erythroxylum domingense
CAAAGGTTATAAATAAAATGGGCCAATCTGAGTATTCAACTTTCTGTACTTTATGGTCATCGATTAAAATGTACTATGTTTTGTGTTCGGTTTAAGTAAACAAAATGTTTTAAAAAAACAAGTAGCCCAAAGTACTGATCATTGATAAGAGTATTCAAAAACAAAAAACAAAAAAATTATATCGACTTTTGTTTAGTGAAGTGATGTGACACACCATTCTCGCGGGGCATGGACTCGAGTATCACCATCGATATCGGGTTCGGATCCAACGGGAGTGGGGTGTTACAAAGAAAGAGTAGGACAAAGAAAATTGAAGGAAAGCTAACTAGAAGAAAGTAGTGAGGAGTCTAAAGGCAACAATAAGAGCAAAGCTACCGAACAAATAGTAAGGTTAAAGAAGAAGCTCCTTATCTTAGAGAGAAGGACGAGAATCTCTTACTATCCATAAGAAAATTTTCATAACTTCCATTTAATAAGTCAAAAAAGTTAACAAAATGCAAATACTATTAACTCTTTTATGAACTTTCTAACATTATATGATTGACATTTATCTCTAGTTCTTAAACAAGAGAACATAATAAGTATGCAAGACATATTATTAATATGCTATATGCATATTAATAGAAATACGAAACTTTTACGTTATGTTTCTCAAAATTAATACTCTATATTAAAGTGGTATGATTATAATATCATCATATGTGATTCAATACTCTTTTATAATGATTGATAAATTCAGTCTTATAAATATGTGCACTTGAGACATTTAATGCTAGTAAAATTGTTTAGTTTGGTTTTTAATAGACAAAAAGAAGGCTTAAGAAAAAAAGACTAGGAAAGAAAGATAAAAATATGAACAAAAGAGCAATAATTTCTTTTTATAACACTTACTTTTATTTTGCTTAAAAAGAAGGTGTAAGTGATTTAATAATGACTATAGGGGAGTGGTTATAGAACATGGGATACATAAAGGTGGCTTTACTCTCATTGAATCTATTTAACCAGTTCTTATTCACCAAGGCCCTATTAAGTTTTTTGCTTATACTTGTCCTCCCAACATTCTCTTAAATCCTCTTCAAATTGCTTAAAACTTTCAAGTTATAAAGAGTACTATTAGAACCTCCCAAAACTATCCAAAAGTCCTTATTAATGACTTAAATACCAATGAGGTTACTTAATAGCACTTATCTTTGAAATGAAAAGTTAAATCTATACATAAAGGGTGCAACTACTATCAGACGTTTTTGATAGAACCACATCTCTGGATGCATCAGTTGATCACTTACTTGAAGAACAATGACTTTAACTTGTTTTAGGTCAAAGACAATCACTATTCTTCCATAATAATGGTATTGGTGATTAGATTAAAAAATCCTAGTGTTTGCCTAAGGATTTTATCTTTATTATATACTCCTACTTGATCTTAGATTCCCAAATCCCTATCAGCATAAGTTTATTTTCCAAAATAAGGTTTTTAAAGACTACTGTTTCTTAGGGCAATTGATGCCCTTATATTCCAAATCACTATAGACATTTAAAGGGGTTCTAGATGGATCCCTTGGATCTTCTTCTCCTTCCTGATTTCCTCTTATTATTTTTCTTAAAACTTTATACTGGATATATTTTAGTTGTCGTTATACAAATTATGAGTATCATCATCTTGATTAGAAGTTTAATTGTTCCATCTAGAATACTTTCAATCTCAAGTATTACTTTTTCCAATGGATTGCTTTTTCCAATTAATTATTCCTTCTTATTCACTCTATGTTGATGTATAAACAGTTTGGATTCCTAGTTTTCGCTTATTGCACTATTTTCTTTAGGCTCTAAATGCCCCTCTATTCTAGTTTCCTAGTTTATAAAGCTCACATTACATTGTTCCTAAATCATTTTCCCACTAACTATTTCCTTTTTATCATTTGTAGTTTTTTGTAACTTAAAGACTTATCAACTCAGCATAATCTCCTCTAACAAACTTTCTACATATGGTTCTCATCCATTTACCTTGTAATTGTAGGTTTCCACAAGTATGAAACTCTAATAGAATCCTTAAATAATGTTCCATCTTCTCCAAGTATCATCAACAAATATCAGTACTTCAATTGAACCTTTCCCTTTTCGATTGCTATAAGCCTGATTATTGATTGTTGGAAGTGGCGGTCTTCTACCAAGGAAAAACCCAACTAGAGTTAAAGAACAACTTTTAGCCCCTTTTTTCAGTATATTAAAACCATGAGAGACTATCAAGCAATCGTCAAAGGTAATAAGTAGACAGTAACTAAAGGACAAGTTAGAATTCTCTCCTTACACTTATTTCCAATTCAAACATAAGTTTATAGGGCTAATAGTGGGAGCATTAGCCAATTCCTTCTTAGGTCCTCATTCACCTGAGTACTCAAAACTAGCAACAGTAGGGCAACATTATAAAGAGTGTTTAAAATGAGGGTTGGTAAAGATAATAGCTCCAAATTAAATTGACTAGATTTAGACATCATTCTGACTTTAGAGAGAAAAAGGCAAGGTGAAAAAGGTAGGAAGGTGACATGTTTAAAAAATGTTTTAAAAACTGTAATAGGGGGTATGAACAGGAAAAGCCAAGGTTAAAAAAAGATAAAAACACCCTTAGATGGCTGGGGTTATAGGTCAGAAAGGATAAAGAAGAAATAGTAGGACAAAGCAAATTGAAGGAAAGCTGACTAGAAGAAAGCAATGGGGAAGTCCGAAGGCAAACAAAAGCAAAGCTAACGAACAAATAGCAAGGTTGGAGAAGAAGCTCCCCATCTTAGAGAGAAGGCCAAAAATCTCTCACTACCATAAGAAACTTTTCATAAGTTCCATTCAATATGACAATAGAGTTAACAAAGTGCAAATATTTTTAACTCTTTTATAAACTTTCCAACTTTATGTAATCCATATTTATTTCTAAATCTTAAACAAGAGAACATAATGAGTATGCAAGAAATATTATTAATGTGCAATATCCACATTAATAGAAATTTGAAACTTTAACATTATGGTTCTCAAAATTAATCTATAAATGAATGTTTAATATAATTCATATAAAGAGTATATGCATGTAAAGAGTGATGAAATGTTATCAAGAAGGTATAATACCCTATATTAAAGTGGTATGATTATAATATCAACACATGTGATTTGTTTCTCTTTTATTATGATTTAGAAATTTAGTCATATAAACATGTACACTTGAGACATTTAGTGCTATTAAAATTGTTTAGTTTGGTTTTCAATAGATAAAAAGAGGAAGTAAGAAAAAGAGAATAGGAAAGAAAGAGGAAAATATGAATAAAAGAGCAATAATTTCTTTGTATAACACTTACTTCTATTTTGCTTGAAATGAGGGTGTAAGTGATTTAATAATTTCTTTATAAAATATTTAAGGCCAAAATTTATATTTTTAGTTATCTAAAAAGTTATATTAAATGAAGAGCATATATATATATGGGTCACCTTAAAGTAATATTATTATTTGATAATTAATTTAATAAAATAATATAAAAAGTAATAAAATTTTAACATAGGAAAAGAATTTTAATATCTTTTTCATTAAATTATTGTCTAAGAATTTTATTTATGGCCTCTTTTAATGTTAGAAGCTTGAAATTATTGTACCTTAAGAATATAGATTACCCATGTCTAACAATAAAAGAATGTCTAACAATAAAAGAATATAGAAGTAATAATGTATGAAATATGCAATAATAGAAAAAAATTTTGCCTCATTAATTTAACAATATATATTTTCTTTATTTTATAATATAAGATATTTTAATAGTAATAATTCTCCCTTTTTATAAATTAAGGTCAAATTCATACTTTTGTTAATAGAAAATATATTTTTAAAAATTAAAATATATTTTTATGGAAAAATACAATCTTCTTGTCACTTACAATAAAAGAATTTTCTGTTTTTTTTATTATTCTTATCAACATCAAATAATAAATTTATCATAAGTTTATATTTTTCCCAAGTATATATATATATAAATTACAAATTTTATTATTTTCTCCTATGTTAAAAAAATTTAAGAATTTGAGTGATAATCAACATCATATACATTGAACATGTTAATATCAACTAATTTTAGTTTTTTATTTAGTTTTAAATTGTAAATTGGCTAATAACTTTATCGAAACATATTGTTTACGATTTATTATTTGTATTCTGCAAAAGCTATACTAATAAAACTATGCATATTTACAGAATTATCACCATTATGTTTATGCCTCTCAGAATATATTATTTATAATTTATTATGAGTATTCAAATATATGTGTGTATATACAGAATATGTATATAAAAATACGTGTACGTACAGAACTGTCACAATTATGCCTCTCAGCAACAGAGCATTTTCTTTAAATAAAACGCAGCGTATACAAGAATGGACGAAGCCAGGGTTTTTCGTTGAAACCTGTTAGGCTTGTTTCAACTCGAGCTTCTTGCTCATCTATCAACCTCCAACAAACTTTCTATTGGGTACTGTTAATCATTCAGTTCGCTTCCCTTTCTTCTGCTTATTAGTTTTCTTTTGTGTTTGTTTTCATCTTAAGATTGTTGCGTTCTTTCTATCTTGGATCCTTAGCTAAAGGAAGGGTTTTAACTATGTTTGCTCCTTAAACTACTGAGTTTCCCGTGTAGAGACCCGCTTCTTAACGATTTAATAAATCAGTTTTGAAGCACGAACGTACCCATTTGGGGAAAACTTAAAAACGAAAAATGGGTTGATTTTGAATTTGGAGCACTTTTTTGAAAGATAATGTCTTGAAGGATTTTTGTTTCTTGATTTATTACCCCAAGAGTTTCTGTCTCAAAATTCTTCATTTCTATCTTCTCACATTTGTGTCGAAACAGGCGCATATGGCTTTCATTCATTATGGCCGAAATGCCTTAAGGAAAATTGTTCAAGAAACTAAAGTTAAAAGCTTTGATTGTCCTTTACAACTACTTTATGCTTGTCAAGGAGTTCGATACAGAAAGTTGGAAGTTATTCTTACAAAAGTAAGTGTTGGGTGATGTATATGATTCTTGTGAATTATTTGCACGATATGATGTTGATAATTGATTTATGTTCTTGCAGAACATAGATAAACTTGGGAAAGCAGGCCAGACGGTGAAGGTTGCGCCTGGATATTTCCGTAACCACCTGATGCCCAAACTGCTTGCTGTTCCTAACATTGACAAGTTCTCTAATCTCATCAAGGAGCAGCGCAAGGTATGCCTCTCATTTTCTTGCGTTTGTGTTCACGCACTTGTGTGTTTCTGTACAGTTGCCTACCAGTTGTCTTAGTCCTGGTTTCCAGATTCAGTGTGCAATTACTTTGATGCTTGATAACTGCTAATCATTGGTGTGCTCGTTAGATGTTCCAAGCTGAGGAAGAAGAAGAGGTCAAAGTAGTTAAAGATGGTAGGGAAGATAAGATGAAAGAATATGAATCGGCGGCAAAACGCTTAGATAGTACCCCACTGGTTTGTTCCCTCTCTTTGAAGTGCTATCGAGTTGCTTAGTACTCTTACTGTGGCTTTGCTCTTGTGGACCTTAATTGCGTTTACCTTTGGAAATTTTGCTGGATCTGCATGCAACTTTCAATTGTATGCTTTGTCATTGTTACCTGTTAATTAAGTCTTACAAGCTGTTTACTCTTCTTGTAGACAATTAGGGCAGGTATTAATGCGTTAAAGTTCCGAGCTCGTGCATCAAAAGATGAACCTATTGAAATTCTTTCACCCGTGACAAAAGATGATATTGTAAATGAGGTACAGTACTGTTCTTCGGTAGTCTTTTCCATTGAACCACCAGGAAAACTTTTTCCTTGAGATGACCTTGTTTCTTTTTAAGTATATTTGGAATTATTAACTGTAAAAAAGATTAATTTCGGTATAAGGGCATTCTAACTATTCATAACTTATGCTATTTCTAATAATTTTTTCTAACCTAGGCATGTATTACGTGGAGTCTAATATGCATGAGCACACTGAATTGTGCATTCTTTTGGTAGGCATACGGCTGAGTTGTAGTGATTAAGGTGGAAATTCTTGCGAGTTGTCATAGCAGCAAATTTTGCAGTTATGGTTCTGTTGAAAAAAATGGCTTCCAGGTATACTGAGTTCATCTGGACTGGGAAAGGAAAACAAAATACTGTTGGTGCTTGGCTGAATAATGAGCTTGTAACAAGGGAAAGAAACAAATGGATTTTGGGTAGATGATTTGCAGATCTGAGTTTTTATGGAACAGAGACATTAGAGAGTAATAATAACCTTTTCTTGTTTTTTTTCCGGTACATTAGAGGTGCTAGTCATTCAAAATGTTACATATTTTTCTAATATAATTGAATTTAAACCAATTCAAATTTCAGGAATTTAATTGTTAATATAAATTGATTTAAGACTAGCGAAAAGATTAATCTCTAATGTAGTAACTTTACTCTTATGGCACATCAACTGATAGTTTTATGTCACTGCAATAAGCTGCTAAATGCCATCATTCTTGTTAAATTGCTGTTTGTAATTCTAAGTTCTCAATGTCACATTTTGATGCTTGTGGAGATTTATTTGTCCTGAAGATTTAGATGTTTCTGGTGATGTTTTTGCCCCACTTGTGAAGGTGTAACTTTTGATTAGCTTTTGGATTTGAACTTCGGCACAGCTTTGAAATTTTTTACTGGGGTTTGATGACCTAGCTCTTAAGTTTTGCTGTTGCTGTTTGTTTCCACCTCACTGATAAGTTCGGTTTACATTCAGGTGGTAAGGCAGCTGAATGTGCAGATTGAGCCTGAAAACCTTTATCTACCATCACCTTTGACAACTTTTGGTCAGTTTGAGGTGCCATTACGCTTGCCAAAGTCCATCCCTTTACCAGAGGGAAAGCTTCAGTGGAGTCTGAGAGTCAAAATTCGGGGTAAATAAAATGATAATTATTTTAACAGTCTTGAAAGGATGGTTAAAAATAATCTTGAAGAACTTTCAGAGCATCCTACTAAAGGTGGCTTTGGAAATCTTAGCAATGAGATGAGGTACTACATTTTTACTTTGGTTTTCGTTACTACCTTTCTTTTGGTACTAATTGGTGATTGCGAAAACATTGCTAGGGGATTAATAATTTTTGAAGCATCGAGTGTTGTATACCATGATATTGGCAATTCCACATACATACCATGGGAAGTGCTAGAAAAAAGATTTAGTGGTTGGACAATCTAAAGGGGACATTTATGGATGTGCCTCTTACTGAAATTGAATGTATTGTTTCTTTCGGTTTTTATGGTGTGAGCTTGTGAATTTTTTTATTCTTTTACATGAACGTTTTACTCGGGAGCTGATCAAAATTGATAAAAAAAAATGCATAGTTTTTAATGGATAAATATATAAATCTACTCTTAAGCTTTTTATATATATATATATATTTTAGGGTAAAAGACAGAGACCTCTTTTATGGTTTAAAATTTTTTATAAAAACTTTATCTTTTAAATATGATTTAAATTAATTATATTTGATTTAAATTAATAGTTTAAGATAATTTGGTTACAAATTTTCTTGGAATTGTTCCATATTAAGCTTATTATGGCAGAATAAACACGTCCTATAAATGATTGATCCCTCCTCGAAATTAAGTTGCATATTATCTTCAATGTGCAAAATATAAAAATAAAAGAAAAGTTAAGGATAATAAATATAAGAGAGGAAAATGACAACAATAATAACAACTCCCATTATTGACACGTGCGATTTTGGAAATTTGAATAATACATAGTCTTATCTTTAACTAATAAAGAGATCGTTTTAAAATTACTAACATAAGGATGAGAGCAAGAGAAAATGGAATAATACTAATAATAATAAATAAATAAATAAATATAAATAATAAATAATAATACTAATAGTAAGAAAATTATTTTAATATTAATAATAAAGTTTTTATTTACAGCGACTAGTAAGTTGTGAGTGTATTTTAATTATTTTATATGACTAAATTCTTAGCAAATGAATTAAGGACGATCCGAAAATTGCCTTTAAGATGAGGTATGAGTATTATGAATTCTTATTTATGCCTTTTGAATTAACGAATGTACTAGCTTCTTTTATGAATTTGATGGATAAGGTGATTCGAGAGTACCTAGATAAGTTTTTGATCATTTTTCTTGATGATGTATTGATGTGCTCGGGTAGTAATGAGGAGTATATAGAACACCTGCAGATTGTATTACAAACCTTATGAGAGAACCAGCTGCTAAGTTCAGTAGATGCCAATTTTGACTAGATAAAGTTACTTTCTTGGGTCATGTCATTTTATCTGAGGGACTTAGTGTGGATACCCAAAAGATTGAAGTTGTTAATTAGAGACCTCCCATCATTGTGACAGAAGTCAAAAGTTTTCTTGGATTGACAAGCTATTGTAGGAAATTTGTTGAAGGATTTTCCAATATAACAACCCTATTGATCAAGTTAACGCAAAAAGAGGAGAAGTTTGAGTGTTCAGATGCATGTTAACGAAGTTTTGATGAATTTAAAAAAAGATTGACGATGACTCCTGTACTCATATTATCGACAGGGACTGATAGGTTTGTAGTGTATACTGATATCTCGAGACAGGGGCTAGGATGTGTACTCGTGCAAAAGTACCCCACCTATGATCTAGAATTGGCAACATTAGTTTTTGCGTTGAGAATATGAAGGCATTACTTAGATGGTGTTCCCTGTAGGATTTTCACGGATTACAAGAGTTTGCAATATTTATTTACTTAGAAGGAACTAAACATGAGGCAGAGATGGTGGTTGGAGTTAATAAAAGATTATGATTGTATCATAGAGTACCATCCCGAAAAAGCCAATGTAGTGACTAATGCCTTAAATAAGAGACCTATTAGTTTGATAGCACAATTGAAGACGATATATTTTTCACTTCTAGTGGAAATGAGGTTTTTAGGAGTGAAATTGGATATGACATACTCAGGGGCATTAATTGCTACCTTTCAAATTTGTCCCATCTTGGTGGATCAAATTAGAGAGAGACAGAAACAAGATCCACAATTCTTGAAATTGAATATAGACGTTGAGACTGGGCAGAAAATGGATCTTACCATCAGGGAAGATGTTACAGTGATGAGGGGGCAACGATTATGTGTACTAGATGTAGGAGACTTAAAGAAAGAGATCTTAGAGGAAGCTCACTCCTCAACTTACGATATGTATCCGAGTAGCTCGAAAATGTACCACACTCTTAAAGAACACTATTGGTGGAAATGAATAAAAAAGGAAATATTAGAATTCGTTTCTAAGTGTCTAACCTATCAGCAGGTAAAAACAGAACATCAGAAGCCAACGGGATTAATACAACCCTTCTTTATCCTAGAATGGAAGTGGGAGAAGATTACTATGGACTTCGCAGTAAGACTTCCACGGAGTCAGAAGGGGTATAATGTTATATGGGTGATAGTAGACAGGTTAACAAAGTTCGCACATTTCCTTCCAATCAAGAATAATTATCTCTTAAACAAGTTTGCCCAATTGTATGTGGATGAGATAGTAAGACTTTATGGTACATCGATCTCCATTGTCTCAGACAGTGACTCTAGGTTTATATCAAGATTTTGGCCTAGTTTACAGAAAGCCCTACATACACACTTGAAGTTTAGCATTATCTTTCACTTCTAGACGGATGGACAATCAAAGAGGATTATCCAAACACTTGAGTATATGCTTAGGTCATGTGTTAAGGAGTTCAGGGGGATTTGAGACACGCACCTACCACGGATAGACTTCACGTACAATAACAATTATCAGGCAAGTATTGGCATGACCTCTTTTATGGCATTTTATGAAAGAAAATGCATAACACCAGTATGTTGGATGAGGTTGGTGAAAGGAAACTGATAGGTCTCGAACTTGTACAGGTCACAACAGATAAAATTCAAGTTATTCGGGACAAACTAAAGATAGCCTAAGATAGGAAAAAAAGCTATGCGAATAATCGTCGTAGAGATCTTGAATTTGAAATTGGAGATAAAAGTTTTTCTTAAGATTTCCCTTTAGAAAGATGTACTTAGATTTGGGAAACACGGTAAGCTAAGTCTTCGTTACATAGCGCCGTATAAGATCACATAAAGAATTGGGTCAGTGGTATATCGATTGAAGCCACCAGATGAACTCGTGAGGATTCACAATGTCTTCCATGTATCTATGCTTCGCAAGACCTAGTGAACCTTTCTTATGTAATTATAGCACAATCGGTGAACTTAAAGGAAGATTTGACTTTTGAGGAGGAACCTGTACAGATCCTCAATTATAGAGAACAAGTTCTGCGTAATAAGATTATTCCTTTAGTTAAGGTACTGTGGAGAAATCATGCGGTAGAGGAAGCTATATGGAAGCCTGAGTAGCAGATGTGTGCATTATATCTCCACTTATTTTGAACATGTATGATTAGTTAAATTTCGAGGGCTAAATTTGTATAAGGAGGGGTGATTGTAAAACCCCGAACCTTTTCTTTCATTGAATATAAATTTTTATATTCGATGAATTGTATTTTTGAATGAATAGTAATTTTTAAGGGGCCCAACCTCGAAATATTGAAAATTATCCGAAGTAAGTAGTAGAGTCCAATGATAATGAAATGGATAAAAAATAAATCCGATAAGGACTAAATTGCCCTTTTTGGAAAGTAATGGGTATTAATGATTTTAAACTCATTCAAAAAATTTTAAAACATCCAATCAATAAGTATTGATCCTAATTCGAGTATTTTATGGCCAATTTGATGATAAGATAGTTGTGAAATATTTTTAGGATTTATTTCGGTTAGTTAGTGAATTAAATGCATTAAAGAACAATTTAATCTTTTTGGTATTTATTACAGGGCAATTTGGTCATTTTACATGATTTTGGTGGAAGGATGAGTCATTAAAAGAGAACCAGTAGGAAGGTGACATGTGGAATCCATTAAATGAGTATAAAAAAACATCAAGTAAGACATTTAACTTCATTCTTTAACATAATCGTGGGTGTTTGAGAGAGAGAAAATGTGAGAGAGCAAAAACAAAAGTGAAAAGAAGAGAAGCAAGTATGAAGGTCGGCTAAGGAGAGAGGAAGAAAATGGCTTCCATTGTTGATGGTTTTGATGGAGACTTGAAGAGATCTTGATCAAGTAAAAGTGTTCAACAAATACCCAAAAGATTAGAGGAAAAAGTGGTAAGTTTTCCTAGCTTAAATTACTAATTTTGTGGGTTTTTTAATATGGGATAGATGTGTTTAAGATCAATGATGCCTTGGAGTTATTTTGATGTTTCTTTGCATTAAATTAGTTGAATATAACAAGAGAGTAAAGTGTAGTAGAATTTTGTCGTAGGTTTATTTGAACTAGTCTCATTATTTTAGCCATAAATCGGCATACAAACCTCCAACTTGGGTGATTCCAACTAGACATTAAACTTAAGACATAACACTAAAAATTCCTAGAAGTGACCTTATCCTAATTCTGGCTAAATCATATTGGAATTTGAGATTGAAAATGG
The DNA here is from genome assembly GCA_025594535.1 of Erythroxylum domingense. Classification (NCBI taxonomy): domain Eukaryota; kingdom Viridiplantae; phylum Streptophyta; class Magnoliopsida; order Malpighiales; family Erythroxylaceae; genus Erythroxylum; species Erythroxylum domingense. The sequence goes on from JANQBM010000007.1 coordinate 2,678,691, forward strand.
TGATCTGATGCTGCCCTTGTGTTGAAGTAGCTTGTAATGTTTGGTGCATGTTTCTTGATTTAAAACTTCAAATGGCCTGATTTTTTATGATATGGAAACTAGAGACATAGGGAAACAAATGTCTAGAAGACCTCAAAACCTAATGTGAACATCTACTATGTGAAAATTTAGGAACAAGTGAAGGTATGAATTCTAGACAATGATCATAATCGTAACTCATTATGCATGATAATGATATTGTGAATTAAAATGGGTGGGATAGTGTTTGAAGAAATTGGTAAGTTAGAATAAGTAAAATATGATATTTAAGTGACATTCGAAGTTATATTTAGAAATGGAGAACAATAGGTTAGCTTATGGAAGTAAGCAGAAATACAATTAGTGTACGTGTTACGTGATTAAATAGTAATCTTAAATTAGGTTAAACCGAATTTATAGTTTTAATGTCTTACTTTCGAATTTGGAAATAAATGCGTAACGAAATATGTTTTGTGTGGGTAAAGTAGAGGCACCGAATGTGTGAGTGTGATTAGCGATAAGTTTGCAAAACAATGAGTCTTTAAATTGATTTTATGAAAATGATTTTTATTCTATTGTGAAGTGAATATTCATTATGAGTTTTATTTGAATATTGTTAGTATAAGTTTATGTTTTAGAAATATATGAATTGAAGTTTGAAAGTTAAATCTTATATGATTTGAGTTTACGTTGAAATGATGTTATTGGTTGATAAAAAGGAAATGATTTCTAACATATGGTATACCGATAAGTTTTATACATTATACTGGTGTATAATAACCTAGTACGAGTAAGCGATATAGAACTAGCTCCTTAACTAGTGGTTAATCAGTTGTGGGTAAGCGATGTAGAATCAACTTCATAACTAATAGTTAACCAGTTACAGCTGAGTGATGCAGAACTAGCTTCATAACTACCGATGTATACCGGTTATCCTAGTGTGGGTAAGTGATGTAGAACCAGCTTCGTTACTAGTGGTTAACCAGTCGCAAGTAAACGATACAGAACCAACTCTGTTACTTTATGCTTGAGGGTACCATATGTCAAAGAAGTTAGTGATAGGCTATGTCGTGTAAGAAATTCATGACATTTTTAATGCCGTCACTATTTATTTGAGAAACTTGATTTCAAGAAGCATATATGTTTCATATTAGTATTGAATTACATTAATTGAGATGAATTTGTTTTAGGGAGGTTTAAGTTGTTAATTATGATTTGAATAGGAAATGTGGCACTCACTGAGCTCGTTTAACTCATACTCTCTTTTCTGATTTTAAATGAAACCCCAGATGCACGCTCAGGGGCTTCAGTAGCATAGACTCCACCTTATGAGTAGTCAACTTCGTCATGTGTTGTTGTGTAGGCATTTTTTCCTTGTAAATGTTTTTGAGGACATTTACATTTTCATGAATATGTTTTGAACTGTATTTTGTGTAAAGAACGCATGAATATGAATGTTTTAAAGTTAAATGTATGAATATATCTGAGCTTTTTTTTAAAATTATTGAAGTGATTGTTGAGATTGCTTGTGAATGGACTTAAAGTCCAAAATTTGTAGTGGAGATTTTGAGATGATTATAGAAGTGTTTTTGAACTTTTACAAAGAATTGAAAATTTTGGGAAGGTCAAAATATAACTGTTATGTTACCAAAGTTTTTTTTATAAAAAAACTCTACTGCTTATATCTTTTAATGTTAAGGCTTTTAGATAAAAAGGGCAATAGGCTTAGCTCCATAAGAGCCTTCCAACTGGATCAGATATCGACTGGAGGGCAACCATAGGATGCTAGGCAGATCGTCTAGTCATTTCAGTATAGGAGCCTATCAATATTTTTTTATTTCGACAACACAATGGTTGTATTTTGACATTCCAAAAATTTTCAAGTCTCTGTTAAAGTTTAAAAACACTTCTAAAATTTTAGACTTTAAGTCCATTCATAAGCAATCTCAACAATCACTTCAATAATCTTTTAAAAAAAGCTCAGATATATTCATGCATTTAACTTTAAAATATTCATATACATGTGTTCTTTACACAAAACACAATCCAAAACATATTTATCAAAATATAAATGTTCCCAAAAACATGTACAAGGTAAAAATGTCTATATGGTAGCACATGACGAAGTTAACTACTTGTGAGTGAAGTCTCTGTTACTGAAGCCCTTGAGCGTGCACCTGGGAGGTTTCATTTAAAAACAGAAAAGAGTGTGTGAGCTAAACGAGCTCAGTGAGTGCTAGATTTTCTATTTAAATCATAATCAACAATTTAAACCTCCCTACAACAAATTCATCTCAATTCGTATAATTTAATACTAATATGAAACATATATGCTTCCTAAATCAAGTTTTTCAAGTCGCTTTTCAAATAGCTTATTACTAAATCAAGAAAAAGCTAAGGCATAAAGTCACGGAATTAGTTCTACATCGCTTACTTGCGACTGTTTAACCACTAGCTATGTAGCTAGCTTTATGTCGCTTACCCGTACTAAGATAATCGCTATACATTGGTATTTACGGAGCTAGTTCTGAATTACTTACCCACAACTAGTTAACTACTAGTTACGGAGCTAGTTCTACATCACTTACTCATACTAGATTAATCATTATACACCGATATACTAACATGTATAAAACTTATCAATATACAATAGGCTAGAAATCATTTCCTTTTTATCAACCAATAATATCATCTCAATATAAACTCAAATCATATAAGATTTAACTTTCAAAATTTAATTCATATATTGCCAAAACATAAGCTTATACTGGCAATATTCACATAAAACTCATAATAAATATTCACGTCATAATATAATAGAAACCATTTTCATAAAATCAATTTAAAGAACACTCATTATTTTGCAAACTTATCGTCAAGCACACTCACGCATTTGATGTCTCTCCTTTACCTACACAAAACACATTTCACTTAGGTATTTATTTCTAAATTCAGAAATAAGACATTAAAACTATAAATTTGGTTTAACTGAATTTTATATTAGTATTTAATCACGTAACACGTACACTAATCTTATTTCCACTTACTTCCGTAAGCTAACCTATTGTTTTCCATTTCCAAATATAACTTCTAAAGTTACTTAAATATCATATTTTACTCATTCTAACTTACCAATTTCTTCAAAATATTATCTCACCCAATTTAATTCACCATATCACTATCATGCATGATGAGTCACAGTTATGACCCTTGTCTAGAATCCATACCTCCACTTGTTCCTAAATTTTCACATAATAGATGTTCACATTGGGTTTTGAGGTCTTCTAGACATTTGTTTCCCTATGTCTCTAATTTTCATATCATAAAAAATAAGGCCATTTGAAGTTCTAAATCAAGAAACATGCACCAAACATCATAAGTTGCTCCAACACAGGGGCAGCATCATATCACCATTTTCAATCTCAAATTCCAATATGATTTAGACAGAATTAGGTCAGGGTCACTTCTAGGAATTTTTAGTACTACATTTTAAGTTTCATTTTTAGTTGGAATCACCCAATTTGAAGGTTTGTAGGTCGATTTATGGCCAAAATAATAGAACTGGTTCAAACAAACCTAAGACAGAATTCTACTACACGTTACTCTCTAGTCATATTCAACTAATTCCATGCAAAGAAACACCAAAGCACTATTGATCTTAAACATATCCATCCCATACTAAAAACTCAAAAAAATTAGGAATTTAAGCTAGGAAAACTTACTATTTTTCTCCAATCTTTTAGGTATTTATTGAACACCTTTACTTGATCAAGATCTCTTCAAATTTCCAGCAAAACCCATCAACAATGGAAGCTCTCTTCTTCCTCTCTCCTTGGCCGACGTTCACACTTGCTTCTCTTCTTTTCACTTTTGTTTTTGGTCTCTCACGTTTACTCTCTCTGAAACACTCACAGTTATGTTAAAGAATGAAGTTAAATTTCTTACTTTATGCTTTATTATACTCATTAAATGGATTTCACATGTCACCTTCTTATTGGTTCTCTTTTAATGACTCATCCTTAAACCATCACCACGTAAAATGACCAAATTGCTCTTTAATGAATATCAAAAAAACCAAATTGCCCTTTAATGAATTTAATTCACCAACTAACCGAGTTAAATCCCAAAAATATTCCACAACTGTCTTATCATCAAATTGACCATAAAATACTTGAATTAGGGGCAATACTTATTGGTTGGATGCTTTAAATTTTTTTGAATAGGTTTAAAAATCATTAATACTCATTACTTTCCAAAAAGGGCATTTTAATCATAAACTTTTGGAACTCCCGAAATCCATCATATCGGAATTATTTTCGATACGTTTCATTATCATTAGACTCTACTACTTATTTTGGATAATTTTCAATATTTCAGGGTTGGGTCCCCCTAAAATTACTATTCATCCAAAAATACTATTCACCAAATATAAAAATTTATATTCAATCAAAGGAAAAGTTCGGGTTTTACAATGGAAGCATGTACATAATGCTTATGCTTAAGATCAAGAATGATCCAATCAATGTACTTCCTTAAAAGTTGTTGTAATGTGGGTTGGACATCTTCATGCTTCTCTATTGTCTACTCCTCCTAAGGTACCTCAGGTACTAGATGAGGCTTTATTCTCTCCCTTTCATCGGCCCTAGCCTCTCTTTTCTCTCTACTAAAATATAAAATATGTTAACCTTCCTAACTAACCTCAACATATCTAGGTTGATGGTAGTCACACAACAACCAAGTGGAGTCTGAGAGTCAAAATTTGGGGTAAATAAAATGATAAATATTTTAAACGGTCTTGATAGGATAGTTAAAAATAATCTAAAGAACTTTCAGAGCATCCTCATAGTGATGGGTTTGGGAATCTTAATAATGTAAACAACTCAAACATTTTATGTTTTGTTTTGGTTTTCGTTACTACATTTCTTGTGGTATTAATTGGTGATGCAAAAACATTGCTAAGGGATCACTAATTTTTGAAGCATCGAGTGTTGTATACCATGATAATGGCAATTCTACATATATACTATGGGAAGTGTTAGAAAAAAGATTTAATGGTTGGATAATTTAAACGTGACATTTATAGTTGTGCCTCTTAGTGAAATTAAAAGTTTTTTTCAGCTTTTATTATGTGAGCTTGTCAATTTTTTATTCTTTTACATCAAAATTTTACTGAGGAACTTATCAAAATTGAAAAAAAATATTTATAGTTTTTATGGATAAATGTATAAATCTACTCTTAAGCTTTTTATATATATATATAGGTTAAAGACATAGGCCTCTTTTATGGTTTAAACTTTTTTATAAAATATCTTTAATTTTTAAATATGATTTAAATTAATTAAATTTGACTTAATTAATAATTTAAGATAACTTAGTAACAAATTTTCTTGGAATTGTTCCATATTAAGCTTATTATAACAACATAAACAAGTCTTATAAATGATTAATCCCTCCCTCGAATTAAGTTGCATATTATCTCCAATGTACAAAATATAAAAATAAAAGAAAAAGTTAAGGATAATAAATACGAGGGAGGAAATAAAGGAATAAAAACTTCTCTGAACCTATTTGTCGTCCATTATCTAAGGTAAATTTGATCAACATCTATAATTTATATAAAGCTTACAATAACAATTAACCTTAACAAAACAATAAATTAATAAAATTAACAAGGACATAAACATTAAAATATATTAAAATAAAGTACTAGTAAATGACAAAACATAAATAATTGAAAAACACATGGATCAGGAGTATAAAGGAAAAACAGTCTGTAAATATGTATGCCATAAAGAAAAGAAGAGAAAGCTTAATCCATAGTAGACTCACCTTCACGATTATTGTCCTCCTCTGAAATTGTTAAAGGTCATGGATGTTGCTCGAAATACTCCACATATTGAAAGTAGTCAAACGACCACTGCTCCATACATCACAATTATTATGTATGCTTCTTCTTTTTTTCATTCTTTATAGCATGTAAGCATGTACATAATGCTTATGCTTAAGATCAATAATGGTCTAATCAATATACTTCCATAGAAATTTTTGTAATGTGGGTTAGACAACTTCATGCTCCTCTATTGTCTATTCCTCCTAAGGTACCTCAACTTCTATATGAGGCTTTATTCTCTCCCTCTCATTGACCCTAACCTCTCTTTACTCTCTACTAAAATATAAAATATGCTAACCTTCCTAGCTAATCTCATATACCTTAACATATCTAGGTCAATGATAGTCATGTGATAACCCATAATCTCTCTTGGAAGAAAGTTAAATATATTTATTACTTTCCCAATTTGGTTTAATAAATGCCTCCATAGAGGACTTCTTTTTTCCTATTTCCTTTCTATTCTAAATATTTAAAAAATTAGTAACTTAAGGTACATAGTCACTACTTTATTATTATACGCTATAAATAGAACATAATAGTCAAAGTTACCACATTATCACTATCTTTTCTCTTAGTAATTATGCATGAAATAACCCCATGGACATATCGAAGTGTAGGAAAAATTATATAAGTACTTTTACTCTTTGATAGGTCATAAATGCTCATTTTCTCTAAAATCAAACTCTAAATCTGAGGAACATGGTTACTAAGCTCTTTTGGAAATTTAGCTATAATGCTCTTATATTGCTTTTAGTTTGCATGCTCAATTGTATAAAACTTGCAATATATCCCAAAATCATTAAACGACATCTCAAATTGATTTTTAACTGTCCAAATTTTTTTCATATTTTCTAAATTCACCCTTAAAGTGGTGAGAATTTCACGGGTGGGCTCCATATATGACTATCCAATAATATCGAAAAATGCTCCACCTTGAATTTTTAAGCTATTCCTACCTCTAGTGCAACCCAATCCACACTCTTGTTTGATTTGAAAGGTTATATTTTAAGATAGGCATACCTTTTATAAAAATATGAATTTTCAAAAGTGAGCATTAGATGCCCATTTAGAGCTCTTTTTTATAGTTGTTCTTAGCTATTGGAGCCACTTTGATATGCTTATATGTTCTTTCTTTTTATTATGGACATTGAAAACTCATCTTCTAATGTTGAGAATAAAAAATAGACAAGAAATTTTTTAAGACACAAAATTCGTAAAAGTATAAGTTTGGAGCTCTAAATTGTGATAACTCTAGTTTTGAAGGTGAAAAGTAGTTGTAACTTGATGAAAATTAAGGAAAATGTTGAATAGTGTATAGGTTTTGCTAGGAAAGCTAATTTAGGCAAGTTTTATGTGAAGAAATTGAGAGAAAATTAGAGATAGGGACGAAAGTGGAGGTCTAGCGTAACCCTATGTATTTAAAATTCTTATGACACTATTTATGATACAACTATAGTTCATGTTGTAGACCTTTTTAGGTTGGAAAATTTTGGGGCATTGTCTAAGACACAGATGTGACCTAAACTATGGATTCTTCTAAAAAAAATTTTCTCATGACACAAAATGGGACATGGTGATGTCCCTAAATTGTAGATCCTACTGTCTTTAGCTCCCTTAAGAAATCATGGGTATGTCTCCAAATCATGGATCCTACTCTCTTTAGCTGCTCTAAGACACAAGTTGTAGATCTTCCCATTCCTCTTGGCATATAGACACTGTCTGAGACACTATGGATCCTTCTAAAAGAACTCATATATCAACATGGTCTGGGATATGTTTATGTTCAAGTCTATATTCAATAATATAATTTAATGTATACCTTATCTTTAATGTGTCATTTATAAAGCTCTTCAAAGTTTCACATTAAGCCTATGTGTACCTTTCTTTGTATTCCTAACCTTAAAATTACAAATATGGAAACAGAAAATTACAAAAACAAATGACTATGGCAAGATATAAACATACTAAACAACCTAACAAACACAAATCACATCAAATATAAAACAAATATCCAAATGGTTAGTCCATAATGCTAAAAACTCCAAATAAACTTATAAAGTTCCTATACTTATGGTTTAGTTGCCTTCCAATTAGTAATTCTTTAAGTGTCTTTTAACTAGGCTTTTCTCAAACTTGATTAGCTTTTAAAGAATTATAGTTGCTCCCTTCTTCATTATGATAATGCAGAGTGTCATTTTAAGGGTCATCATCTATCATCTTGACCTTCTCTTTTACTTTTAGCTTTATTTTCACTTTTCTTGGTATTTTGACTTATTCCTTAATGATTTTCTAAAGAATAGTGAAACAATTAGCTTTTTAAATAGTTAATAAAAATAAATGTCATCTCATCATTTATAGATAAAAGTTCTTCATCTCTAACCCTAAGTATGAGTTCAGTTTCCTTATATTATTTATTATACCTATTGTATTTAGGAAAGGTCCACCTAGTATTAGTAATCTTCCCTCATTCTCTTTAATATCTAGAATAAAAAAATATATGTTAGGAATATGAACTTATCAATTTTTATCATCACATTCTCCTTAACACCTCTAGGTCTTTTTATTGAATCATTAGCCAAGTATAGTACTCTTTTATTGGGTTCTTGCTCCTAAATTTGCTAATGCCTTCCTGATATAGACACCACCAACTATGTAAGAAATGTTAAAACTCTCTAGATCATATAACTTTGGTATTATAGAGTCTTAGAGGACTTTGATGTTATGTTTAATTAAGTTTTTCTCTACAATATTTTTTTTGCAGGGTTCTCCTCTTATAGAACTTCTTCCTTTAGATTCCTCCTTACACTTCCCTTCTTAAGTAACAACTTCTTCCTTTTTGATCATTTGAATAATCCTATAAGTTGAGGAATTCTCAGTTAACATTCCCTCAGTGGTGTCCTTACCTTGCATTCTTAATCCTTCTTTGTGTCAATTAAACTCTTAGCTCTTAAAGCAACCTCCCTTACATGTTCCTTAGAATTGAGTATTATGTCACTAGTCAAAGTGTATTATATTTTTTCATTATCTCCTTTTTTATTTGACCTATCTAAACTTCGAGATTTCTCATTAAAACTTCACAATTTCAAAATCGAGAAACAAAAACATTTATGAAGTCTCTCATCATATCCTTTAGATGTAATTATTTCTCTTTCTGTATAGGTTATCAAAAACATGACTATTTTTGAGCTTGCTAACCACTCTAGAAGCAATTTGAATGATTTCTATATCTTGAATTATATGTTCTACTATTGTGATATTTTATCTTTGAAAGCTTCCTATGAAGTCAACTTACTCCACTAATTTAACAATGGGATTTTCATATTAGTATTATATTCCTTAATGTCCTCTCCTATAGAATTTGTAGCTTATAACTTGAGTTGCTCTTGATGGTATCACCTTCATTTAAGCTATTAGGATAGTTGTGAAATCTATATTATGGATCATTACTAATTTGTTTATTCTCACCCTTCTTAACTGTCACTAATAGTTTTTCATCGTTGTCTCTTTTGTAAAATTTAAGTGTAAGGCTCCAAATTGTTCCCTAGTTGGAATGTTTCATTGAACATGTATTCCATATGATTTAATTATGTTTTTAAAGAATCATACTTGGAGACTTGGAATTAAATTGGCATCATAGAGATTTAAGATAGTACTGTTAAGCCCAGGATCTCAGATAAGGTTTAGGTCAAGATTTAGTGATAAGAAGGCTTGAAAGTACTTAAAACTCTAGGTTGTAGTGATTTTTTTTTTGCAAGACTAATGTGATACTCAAACTTGTAAGTATCATATCTTTTGATTCCAATGTCCACAAATTACAAAATTTATACCATTGGAAAGCTAAAAGGATAAGCTACAACTTTCATGCTGACAACTTTGTCACATTCAGCCTAAATCAATACAATTTATTGATGAATAATATAGGGACTAATTCTTGGTGACAAATGGCAGCTCCTAATTGGGATAAGTGTAGAACATGCAAGAAGACACATGTTTTTACCATTTGGTGACACCTAGCATTAGAAAAAGACAAGTTTTCTGCTGGGGTGTTCTATTTTGCTGATTTCTTCTTCAACTTCTTCTCAAACCACCAAAACTCCCTCTCTCACTCACACCTCCTGGATTTTCTGCTTGCATTTTTGGGTCATCTTCTTCACTTGACAAAGTTGCATGCTACTGCATTAAGGAAGCTAGATCCTACCATTGTTTTATGTTGTTGTCCTCTTGGTCTTCTTAATATTGGAGTTGTAATTTCTGCTTGAAGGCTAGAGTGGCTTGTTCATTAAAGGAGGAAATTGTGTTAAAGAAGGTATAGTAATACTAATCTTGATTGCATATTATCCTATGAAGTATTTGATGCTTGATTTGATAGAATGTGTATTGATTTGTTGATGCATTGAGTTCTGGACATGAAATGGATACGTAATTGAGGCATGACTAAGGAGGAATTGTATTAAAAAGGATAAAGGTTGGAGTAAGAGTGTTTATAGTGTAATATGTGAATGAATTGTACTGGTTTTAGTGGACTGATTTCACTAAATAGGCATCGGTTTTTAAGCTATAACTTGACCTGTAGATATCCAAATTGGGTGATTTTCATCGTGGATTAAACGGCACTCATATTCCTACAACTTTTATTGAGGAATGTAATTTTGGTTCTTTCCCGAAGGATGATGAAAATGGCCTAAAGTTGAAATTAGGATTCTATCATTGTTTGGGAACAGTATACTGTATTTTGGGTATAACTTGCAAAATACTAAGCCAAACTGCATGATTTTGGTGTCATGAGAAACTTAAGGCATAAAGGAACAATTTTTTAGAAGAATTTTTTACCTAAAACCTTCATATTCCTTGTCAAAATGACCATGAAAGATTGACCTGAAGGTCTGTTTTGGGAAGAGCTGGAAGAAGTTGGAAAAAAAGGGGTAGTGCACGATACTGTTTGATAATTTTGAACATTCTTCATTATTTTGGCTATAACTTCTTCTCCTGACATCCAATTGACATCGGAATTGAACCATTGGACTCTTAAGACATTAATCTTCATCTCCACCAAAAATTAGGACTTTATGATATGGATTGATTGAATAATTTAAGTTGGAAATATGACTGTACTGAAGTATGATAACTGGGATGGTTTTAATGAATATACTTCAGTATTCTGATTATATCTTGATCTGTAGTTATCCAGATGGAGTGATTCTTGTTTTGAATTAAACTAAATTCATAAGGCTACAAATTGTCTGAAGGGATGGAATTCTAATTCTTCCTCTAGGAATTTCATAATATGATTGGAATTTGAGATAAGAATTCTATTGAAGCTTAAGAACAGTCTGAAATCATTTGGGCATAACTTTTAGTATACTGACCCACATTGGATGAACTTGGTATCATTGGAAACCTAAGACAAATAGGGACAACTTTTTAGAAGGAAATATTACCTAATTACCTTACCTACCTGATGATAATAATTGAGACTCGAAAGTTAGTTGTGAAATAAATCTGGATTGAGGCATAATTGAATTTCTAATTGTGTACAATAATGATATGTGTTTGTATTAAATGTTTTAGAGGAACCTATCGAGCTACCGATTCCAGATATTGCTAGGACCTCAAAGTAATAAGCAATAAGGGAGATTTTGTAAGTAATTTAGATGGTAACTTTTGTGAGTAACCTAAAATGGTCTCACCTTGATTTGTTTTGTTTATTACTGAATTGAATTTGACTTATGCTGATTGTGTTCTGAATTCCGGACA
>JANQBM010000007.1:2698934-2711691 GCA_025594535.1 Erythroxylum domingense
TGGGTTTGGATGAGTTTTCTTCTTTCCTGTTGCAAACAGTTTTTGGGAGGGTGGGTGGGGGGTGGGTGGGTCACTAGATTGTGTGGACGAAAGTTTTGATCTTTGAAGTATGAGACTTTCTTCCTCTGGCTTCACTCAGCAAACTCAGGAAGGTATGCTTCACCTTATTGCTTCCTTTCTATGATTTTTCTTTATGTATTCTTTCCTTTTTATTTTTGCTTGTTCTTCTTGTTCTTCTGTTAGTTTAGTAGTTGCGCTTTTGCTTGTATGCAACTATGCGTTTTATTTCGTATCTTCCTTACTAGTTCGTTTTGTGCATAAGCATTTACTATTGCTTTGCTTCTAATTGCATGCTAATTTTGAAACCATTTAACTTTGACTTTGAAAACGTTCCTTGAGGTTTCTTGTTAGTAACGCATATCCTATCAAATGTTAAACTTGATGCTACTGAACTCAACGTGATAAGTATAACCTCAACTCTCAAGCTAGTTATTTTCGCCTCTTTGTCTCTACGAACCCTTCTTACCATTCAGGCCCTAGTCTTTTGTAGTCATAACATTTGAATAATCCTCTGTTCAACTCCTATTGAGGATTAATTCCATTTTTCACTCGTTCTTATAGCTGATGCCAAGTTAAGATTATAGAGAAATGGATTATGTTGGAAGAATATAACGGCTACTGTTGTTTCAACCATTCCCTCCTTTTTACTTCCTAAGTGGCTTTGCAATTAGTTCATGCACATTTGTTGTCACAAGATGTCCGTTTGTCATTTCTTAGTTTCATTGTCGCTCTCATTCTTGATGGCATACATTGCATATTACAAATTTTTGTTTTATGTTTTTATGTTCCAAGCAAGTTCATACGATTGTTTGAGATTGTGCAGGGGATAAAAAGGTTTTGAATTCTGAGCTATGGCATGCATGTGCGGGTCCTCTTGTGTCTCTACCCCCAGTTGGAAGCCGTGTTGTCTACTTCCCTCAGGGTCACAGTGAACAGGTTGCTGCTGCTACTTCTAATTAATATTACTGTTTTTTCCATTTGCTTTCAAAAATCCGTTCCCAAGCATGCTATGCTTTCAATGAGCTTAAATATCTGATGTTGAAATGTGGCTCCACAATTTGCTAACTTTATGATTCTTATTACTATTTCTTCTAGTGGTGGCATGATGATACATATCTTGTACATACTTTGTGATTTCACATTAAAAGTAGGGAATGCAAGGCTTTTGCTCGCTGGGCAATGTACACTGAATTGTAAAAATAACCACATCACTTGATTTCAATTTTTGTTTTACTGTTCTCATATCAAAAATCCATAAATTAATCTACAGGTTGCTGTTTCAACAAACAAGGAAATAGATGCTCATATACCTAATTACCCTAGCTTACCACCACAACTTATCTGTCAGCTTCACAATGTAACAATGCATGTAAGCCTCTTATTCTCTTGATTACTTCTGCTTATAATCATCAAAAGTGCACCTGATGCTGCCTACTATACATCATCTGCTGCTGCTGAAGCTTTAACTTGTTGAAATTACAGGCAGATGTTGAGACAGATGAAGTGTATGCTCAAATGACATTGCAACCACTAAGTCCGGTATGCCCTATCTGGTCTGCTAATTTCCTGACCTTTTACTTTTTGCATGTCCTGATAGATATTTATATGTAGCAAGAGCAAAAAGACATATACCTGCTGCCGGCGGAGCTAGGTACTCCTAGCAAGCAGCCAACAAATTATTTCTGTAAAACATTGACTGCCAGTGATACAAGTACTCATGGAGGATTTTCTGTTCCGCGTCGTGCTGCTGAAAAAGTCTTCCCTCCTCTTGTAGGTCACTTTTTTATTCTAAGTCACCTATCTTGTTAGGGTATCATTCTGTTGTTTGCATATTACAGATTTAGTTCATCTCCTTTAATTTTCTTTTACCCCTTCTTCCCGTTTCTCTTTTACCTATAGGATTACACCCAAACACCTCCAGCTCAAGAGTTAATTGCTAGGGACCTTCATGAAAACGAGTGGAAATTTAGGCATATATTTCGAGGTGAGTACTGTTGATCCTTTTGAATTCTAATTAATATCTTTGAAGAGTTGTGTTATATGATCGATTTTTTATTCTGCAGTCTTTGATAGTTTGTCATTTTGCAGTAGACTAGTGGCGAACTTTTGTTGTTATATTATGCCTATGCCTATTTCATATATCTATCATATCAGAAAATGCGGTCTAGAATTTGGCAACCTACTTGGTGGATTTTTACTTTAAATGCCCCATTTTCCCATTTCTAATGCTGAGTTGGCATCTAAATATTATAATGTCTTCAAGTACAGTCGCAATTAATCTCATAGAAAGAATAATTTTTAGACATTTTACTTATTTAATCTCTTGAATAGTACCTATATGTACAGAAAGAAGGATATATATATTAAGAACTTTTAATTAAACATGTGGAAGGGGTTGTTAAGCTTGTTATGTAGACTCGAGACTCACTTTCACAGTTAAAATTAAAGCATTTGCCTATTGTATCTGATGAAATATGATTGGAAAACTGACCAAAGCCAGGCATAGTTTGCTATTGATCTATTAGAATTAAATGATTTGTAGACATTTGATTTGGCAAAACATTCATACAAACCTAATATATAAAATGAAGTTGATAGCTCTTTTTCATTGTCTTATGTCGAAATCTCTTTTTGTCATTATCTTATATACAAATCTATATTATGATGTAACCTGTAAGTTGGGTCGGTTGAGGTCAAGGTTATGTACTAAGCGTTTACAAACTTAAAAATAGATGGTTCCTTCATTGAATATTTAATGACTTGTGTAGAGATATGGGAAACTACTGTGAATACTGATGGGATTCATGTCACCTCACTAATTTCCACTGATTTTGACTTACCTTTTTCTGCTGCTTTTGCTCTGTCTCTCTCTGAGTCCCACGCATTTGTAAGCACAGTCCAATACACACACCCATGGACAATCACAAACAGGCACTTGTCTGTAATGAGAATTAAGGTAACAGAAATGAAAGCAGGAATTGTCTTAGGTAAGGGAGGAAGAAAGTCGCAGAAAAGAAACCTTGATTTCTCTATCTTTTAATTCTTAAGTTCTATTTGTTTCTTTTGATGGATTTGGCATATTGACAATTCCATATACTGTAAAGTAACTGGTTCATTGTAAGCTGCTGAAATATTTGATAAAAGAATTGCTATTGCATGAAATTAATTTGTACACAGTAAGATGCCAAATTCTAAACTGACTCATATATTGACTTCTAATAATATCTTTGCTACTAACATTTGCAGGCCAACCTAAGAGACACCTTCTTACAACAGGATGGAGTGTGTTTGTTAGTGCAAAGAGACTTGTTGCTGGTGATTCTGTGCTTTTCATTTGGTGAGCTTCTACATTATCTAGCAGATTGATATTGCTTTATCTTACCTGGCCTTCCATCAATTTTTAGTGGTGGAAATAATTTGACTGAAGTATAATAAACTACTTTTGGGAAACAGCCTCTCTATTAGTTAGGGGTAAGGCTCCGTACTACTTGACCTCCCCAGAATCGACGTATCAGCGAGATTCATATTGGGTGTTAATGTTGTTGTATAATAAACTACTTGAACGTGAGATTTGATTGATTCTATTAGTTCTCTGAACTACATCTGGTGGTCGGCAACATTGAAAGAAATTTGGAGAGTTAATATTGTACATACATGTGTTGCATGCATTTGCTTGTAATATTACTGTTACTGTTTGCATGCTCCTTTTTTCTTTGCTCAATTTTATAGCAACTGAAAGTTGTATGACATGGTCAAACTTAATGGAGTTATGCACAGGAATGAAAAGAACCAGTTACTCTTGGGAATTCGGCGAGCAAATCGACCACAAACCGTCATGCCGTCATCAGTTCTATCAAGTGACAGCATGCACATAGGTCTTCTTGCTGCAGCGGCTCATGCAGCAGCAACAAATAGCCGTTTTACAATATTTTATAACCCAAGGTAGAATAATCAATGCGTCTTTGCTTAAAAACTTTTGGTGTTATTCTATGATGGTTGTTCATTAGTGCTTTGTACTGCAGGGCTAGTCCTTCTGAATTTGTCATCCCATTGGCAAAGTATGTTAAGGCAGTTTATCATACACGGGTTTCTGTTGGCATGCGATTTAGAATGCTGTTTGAGACTGAAGAGTCCAGTGTCCGTAGGTGAGTCTTTATTTGAATCTGCTTTTTGTGATGATTAAAGGTGGCCGTTTTATGATTACTTTTCTTTGAATATAAGTTCTCGAATTGTCTACTACTATGACCGCAATTTTGTGATAGTTTGGCTCTGTATCAGGACTCATCTATTTTTGGCCGAACTG
Organism: Erythroxylum domingense; assembly: GCA_025594535.1. Classification (NCBI taxonomy): domain Eukaryota; kingdom Viridiplantae; phylum Streptophyta; class Magnoliopsida; order Malpighiales; family Erythroxylaceae; genus Erythroxylum; species Erythroxylum domingense. The sequence continues at coordinate 2,703,298 of JANQBM010000007.1, forward strand.
TGGATGATCTGTTTAAGTTGCTGGACATTTTTTCCTTAAACTTTGCAGTTTTGAAGTTTCAAAAAGTTACATATGGTTCTTTGTATTTTTTAGTCTCTCACATGCTTTTGTGTTCCTGCTCGGACTTGTTTCTTATGTTGCCAACTATATGTTTCTATTTAATGCGTTGATTTTTACTAGGCTTATGATTGTTGAGTAGAAAGGGAACTCATGCTTCTTTTTGGCTATGAAATTTGAGTGGTTCCTCCTATGGAAAATGTCTAGATGTTGAGGATTGGCAAAAACTTGAAACTTGCCTTTTACTCTAGTACAGTAATCTAGATCGGCATGTGAGAGCTTTAATTTGGATAAATCAATATATGAAAAGAATCTGCTTTGGAGCCTGGAGTGATGATAGAGGCTAGCAGGGTCCTTAAAATATATAGGGCCAAAATATTATGTGGAATTATCTGCATGCTTTTGTTCCTTGCATGATAAAGTCAGAAGCCCAGGATAACAACTTGAAATTTATATTTGAACTGAGTAGAACCAATCTGTATTCCATAACAGAAGCTTAGTTTTTAGTGTCACAACAAAAGGTTAATTTTCGTAACTAACATCCGAAAAGTGAACCTTGGCTTGCTGTCTGGGCCTTTACCACTTTCCGTTTTCATTGTCTTTTTTTTCTCTGTCAACTAATGTATTTCTTTCTTTGTTGTTTCCTGTTACACTTGCAAATGCATTTACTTGATAAATTCATAACTGGATTTTTGATGTATTCAGATACATGGGTACGATCACTGGCATTAGTGATTTAGATCCTGTGAGGTGGTCTAATTCCCATTGGCGCTCTGTTAAGGTTAGATGGTTCGGGTTCTATTTGTTTGAAATGGAAGTTAATTGTGTTTTGTTTTATATCTGTAGTCATCGAAAAATCCTTTCCCTGCTAATGTAGGTTGGCTGGGATGAATCAACTGCAGGGGAGAGGCAGCCACGAGTATCTCTGTGGGAAATTGAACCATTAACAACATTTCCGATGTATCCATCCCCTTTTCCTCTGAGACTTAAGAGGCCATGGCCATCTGGACTGCCACCCTTTCACGGTACTAGTGAACTTCCATGAACATCGAAAGGAAATCTTTTTGGTCCTATTAACGTTTGACATTGGTTCTCTCAATCTGCTACTTCAGGTCAGGATGGTGATTTGAGCATAAATTCTCCACTTCTTTGGCTTCAAGGAGGGCTGGGGGATCAGAGAATTCCATCAATGAACTTTCAGAGCTTTGGTGTCACTCCATGGATGCAATCTAGGTTTGACACCTCTTTGCCAGTTCTGCAATCTGATGTCTATCAAGCAATGGCTACTGCTGCACTTCAGGAGATGCGATCGGTGGAATCTTCTAAACTAGCATCTCAATCTTTCCTGCAATTCCATCAGCCTCAAAATGCTTCAAATGGACCTTCTGCTTTGATTCAAAGGCAGATGTTACAGCCGTCCAATCTTCAACATTCTCTTCTTCATAACTTTCAGGAAAACCAGGCCTTGACTCGGGCACAGCTTCTACAGCAGCAGTTACAGCGTCAACAATACAGTGATCAGCAGCAGCAACACCAATCACATCATCAACAGCAAGTTCAGCAATCTCAGCAACTACAACAGTTATCTGCTCAGACACAGATACCAAATGCTGTCTCAGGCATACCCAATCTTACTTCTGTTACCCAGTCCCAGACTCCTTTGCAACCAGTTCCTTCACAATGCCAACAGCAGACTTTTTCTGAATTGGTTGGAAATTCAATGACCACAGCTAATGTTTCATCAATACACGGTGTGATAGGTTCCTCAAGACAGGATGCAACATCCCACTTGCTTAACATAAATGGAACCAATTCTGTTATCTCTTCCACCTTGTTATCAAAGCAAGCTGCAGTTGATCCTCAAATAGCTATAGGAGCTACTCATTGTGTACTTCCACCGGTGGAACAGTTAGGAACAGCAAATTCAAGTGTCTCTGAACTTGCTACTTTGTTATCTCCATTTCCTGGAAGAGAGTATGCAGCATATCAAGGTGCTAATGATCCCCAAAACAATCTCTTATTTGGAGTTAGCATTGATAACTCATCTCTTATGCTGCAGCACGAGATACCCAACCTGAGACACATTGGCACTGAAAATGGCTCGTTATCAATGCCATTTGCTGCATCTACTTTTGCTAATGCTGCACGAAGTGATGTTCCTCTTAATTCAGATATGACGACTTCTAGTTGTGTTGATGAATCAGGTTTCTTGCAGTCCTCTGAAAATGTGGACCAAGTAAATGCACCAACTAGAGCCTTTGTGAAGGTAAATGATCTACACCTCAGGCCCATATTGTTTTGTTATCATACAAAATCGTCAAATGTGTTCTGATTCTCCTGTTTGGCTATCAGATAATTTGTGTGGTTGTGCTCTTCAGTTGTAAGGTCATATTAGAAATCTGATCGCTGATTTTTGCTGTGACCTTTCCCAAGTTTGAAGTTATTGCTTGGTTCGTGAAGGATTCATGTTTTGAATTATGCTACGAAACCTAGTTATATTTGTGTGAATGATGAACTCGCATTTGTTCCATTGTTTGGAGATAGTTTTCAACAATACATTTTCATGAGGTCGTGGGCATCCATTACTTACTGTTAATGCTGTATGGAGCTTATGTTTTAATGGTTCCTGTCTTCTGATTACTGACTCAAATTAGTACACTTTTGATAGGTTCACAAGTCAGGGTCCTTTGGGCGCTCATTGGATATTTCCAAATTTAGCAGTTATGATGAACTGCGTAGTGAGCTTGCTCGAATGTTTGGCCTTGAAGGCCAACTAGAGGACCCTCAGAGATCAGGCTGGCAGCTTGTATTTGTTGACCGGGAGAATGATGTGCTTCTCCTTGGTGATGACCCTTGGCAGTAAGTCTCCTGATACATTTCTCAAGCTTTATGTTCACTTTAGGGATAAGAAATTCAAAAGTGCTTAACCCTTTGGATTTTTTTTAATAAGTGTCCAACTTTTAAAGTTTTTAATTTAGCGATTAACCTTTCAAAACTTGTACAGCTTAAGTTAAGGCTGATGTGGGATATCCACCAAATGTCACGTGGGTGTCTATTTGTTTTCTACATTAGCAAACGGTTAATAGAGACAATGTTTTGACTTGGGTTGTACATTTCTGAAAAATTATTCACTAAACTGAAAACTTTAAAAGGTGATACACTATATTAAAAAAAATCTCAAAAGGTTAGGCACTTTTGAATTTTTTATCCCTTCACTTTATGTTAGTTTCTTTAGTCAATGTTTTATCAAATTATCTATTTGATAACTGTGTAATTGCTCTATAATACTTGAACTTCTTTAATTAATATTCAATACATAACAATCGTATTAATATATCAACATGTCCATGGTTGCAACATAGCAAGGACTGTCCAGGATCTTGTTTGACGTGTTATGCAATGTAAATTGTTGTCTTTCAAGGTGCTCAATGATATGGATATGAATTGACTGACCAGTCACATGAAATGCGACTTCTGGTCTTGTGACAGGGAGGTACAGAAGTTTGCCTACTAATCAATGATAACTAACTGGATCAAAAATTACTCACCCTAATTAGGTACAAGTTTCACATTTTGGGTCTACTGGCTTAGAGCCTAGCAATGCATTCTCATGTGATAAGTCTAGAGAATATTTCTTCTGTGAGACATGGATGCAGTGCTTAGACCGAGCTATCTCACTACCTAAATGAATAGTGTCGAAGACCAAAATCCTTGTTCTGAAATTGCTGTTGTAGGTAGGTCTGCAACTCAAAAACTGCATGCTGAATCACTTCTAGACTCTATAATCCACACAAACAATGATAGAATGAGTCTTTCTGGTATGTGGTGATGGTAGATCAAGCCGTATGAGTGACGCTTGAGACCAAATTGAGGTACAGTACATAATCTACCAAGCTGAACAGGAGGAGATATTTTGAGGTCAGGTAGTGAAGAAAGGCATTTGTTGATGTCCAGTTGGTGTAGCGACCAATCAAGGTGAGTAGCAAGAGAAATGGCAAGGAGAATGGGTTACTCTTCACCATAGGTTGTCCTCGTTATCCAAACCAAATCTTAGTCTTTTGCTACATAGCAAGCCTTAAGGTGATCGACAAAACCATATGAGCAGATTCTAATAATGAACTGACATTCGACACAACTGACAATCGACACAAGACTTAGTAGGAAACAAAGGCACAAAATCCAAAGTCCTACTGGAATGAAGGGGACATCTCCTTTGGCATACAGCATGCCACTTACAAGGAGTTGCAGGTTTAATCTGTATCTTATGGATAGGAACAAAAGACATGGTAGAACCAAAGGCAATATTAGTTAGCAGATGAAGAATGATAAGAAAAAATCAGGGATGGGATAATGAGGACAAGAATGTGTATCTTTGCAACACATCAGGCATGTAAAGGTCGGTGGCAAATCTATAGGAACAAATCTATAGGAACGGGTAAACTCATGTTAATTAGAGATCAGAGGAAAATGGAACATCAATTGACACAGCTGTACTTAGAAGAGCAAAGTATTGGAGTACTGAGGCCTTCTAGTGTACACCCTGGGACAAAGAGTTAAAAGGAGTTGAAGGTGCAGGAAAGCCAGGAGAGACAAAAAGAGGGAGAGTACTGACAGAGGGAAAGGACAAGAGATGAAGAGACAATATAGGATGTGCTTGAAGAAGGTAATGTCTGCAAAAGTAAGGGTAGAGGCATAAGGTTGGTGAAAAATATAAAACTTTGGTTTACTTATAAAGAAACTTGTCAGACGTTAGAATGAATTTGGTAGAATTGAGACTAAGGTGATGGACATAACACAGCCAAATTGGAGGATAGGAAGGTGGTACGGGGGTGTATCAAGAAATAACATCACATATAGAATGTGACTCACTGTATAAGGCTTGCGATTGATCCTAGGTCTTTAAGAAAATTGGATGTGTGATAATCTTCTGTGTTTGTTATTAGTAATTTAATCTCTAATAATGCTAATGAAAATTGTGAAGAGCTTCTAATGTGAGAACATGTATTTTTCAACCCTTAATGATAAATTTGTTTTGTTAGAGGAGAAAGCTTAGCTTCACTGCTAAAAAGAAGATATCACAAAGATGAATGATGAATTTGCAGTCATGAAAGGGTAAGAATGCTCTTAAGTAAACTAACAATAATATGATAACAAAGTCTTGGGATATGGTCCACTGTAGTTAACTGTCAGTTTTATGGTTTATTAGATTACTTTTTTCATCAAACTTAAAAAATATACGAGCTATACCATCCCTCCGTCCAGCCAAAGTAGACCTAACATGGCATGTCTCTTTTAAGTTGTTTTGATATATAGTTGAGCATTTTACAGCATATGGTAGGTAGATTTTGTATATGATAAACATATGTTAGATGGGTTTCATTCATATGCTATCTCGAGGTCTTAAATTTTGTTTTTAGTGGATCTTGTTACTATAACGAATGTAACATTAGTGTTGAGATATTGTTTTAACCCTTCGTTACTTGTATTCATTTCAGGGAATTTGTTAATAACGTGTGGTCTATTAAGATACTGTCTCCGTTTGAAGTGCAACGGATGGGTAAAGAAGGCCTCAGATCTGTTGCTCATGTCCCAACCTAAAAGCTCTTAATAGCATTACGAGTCCACACTAGTAAGCAGGACTGCACCCCCAAGAACTGGAGTTATAGGGGTGGCCAAAAAGGGAACTAGAACTAATTAGTGTACAAGTATTTTGTAGTGTCTGTTGTAACTTGTATCCAGGAATTGACCACTTAGCTTTTATGCAACCATTTTATGGTTAAAGAGGTGGTGTGAGTCGGATATATACTGTATATTAATTGTCTATTTTATTCAACACCTGTATTAGTGTTTTCACTTAGAACTTTGTCTTCTGGTCTGTTGGTTCTCCATTTTGTTTCGGTGAGGATTAAAGCCTAGTAGTTTTTGCGAAATGGGTGGTCATCCTTGAATTTTTTTGATTTAGCTTAAAGGATGCATGCTTATGGCAGCATAGAGAAAGTCTTAGATGAGATTGAGGTTTTTTTTTTTTTAAAGTTTTGATGCTCTACATCGATTTTTTTATTTTATTTAAATATTTATAAAGTTTTTATAATTTATTATGAATATGAAAAGAAATTAGTTTTTTATTAAAAATTATACTTGAAGAAAATTAACATACTTAAAATATAGTTAATTTTTCAAACAATTTAAAAAAATTTAAACTAAAACATATAACAAGTTAAAAATTGTCAAACCTATGAGTCTTTTTATAATAATTTTAGCATATAACTCTTTAAATTTTTAAAAATTGAAAAATTTCGAAAGGTTATTTTTATTTTATTTAATATTTTATGTACTATTTATTTAAATATTTATAAAGTTTTTATAATTTATTATGAATATGAAAAGAAATTAGTTTTGTGGAACTTGTTTGTTGAACTCATCTCCTTTGTTAGTGCTTTGACAATCTATTTCAGTTTATTTACTCTGTTTATTGCTTTGAGACTTATCTATTACTGTTAACTATAGGATTGAAGTATATAAAGATAATGTTTATTCCATGATGGGCTGATTACTTTTTCTTAAGAACTAATGTAACTAATTTAGTCGATTATGCATGATAAAGAGATTGTTTTATTGTCTTATTATTTACTATAGTTTCTGAACTTATTGGATGTAATAGTTTGGCCAACCTTTGAATAATTTTAGTATTAAATGAAGAATCAAGAGAAAAAAGTTTAATATTAAAATAAGAAACTATAGACGCTTAAGTTATGAATTAGAAATATATTAACTTAAGTGGGTAATTATTAGTTGGGTTTTCATAATTGATTTAGATAATATACTTCTCGAATACGAAAGTTAGATTTAGTTTATTACTTAAATTGATTTTAGAACCCAATTGGTAATTTAAGCAAGACAATTATCCAATTAATTTCCCTTAGTCATCATAGGAGATCAAATTAGTGAAGTAAATTTCTCAAGAGTTTCCATACCGATTGATCAAATCGTTATTTGCTTCCAACTAAATTAGTTTACGTTTTAGTTTAATTGCTTTATTATTTTTAAAACCTTTTACTCAATAAATCAGGTTAGAGTGTTTAGGATTGCATTTGTTTTTAATTTTCAAGGTTAATTTGAGCGGACCAATTTTATCTCCGTGGGAGACGACCCTGGGTATTCGACTATAATTACCTCGTATACTTGCGAGTAGGATAACCTAGATTTTTAAAACTTATTTCGGCATAACAAGTTTTTAGCACCATTTTCAGGGAGGATTTTAGTGTTTAGACTTCAATTAATTTTGATTGTTTTGTCTTTTCATGCATACATTTTTGTGGCGTTATTTCGTTGATTTGTTTTAGCAATTTTTGTTATTAACTTAGTGATGTCCTTATTTCGTTTATGCGAGGAAGGAGGTCTCTAGAAAGTGAACTCATTCACTTTATTGATTACACGCATCGAATAAGATGACCTTAAAGGGACTTTGAAGACAATCTTAAGGAACCTAAGCTTGAAGATTAAGAGATGGGTAAAAGGCAGTTAGTAATAAGGGAGCATGCTAGACCAGTGATTGGTACTACCACTTCATGCATACATTTGGGAGACGTAGCCAAAAATAATGAATTGAAGAGCATCCACTACAACATGCCACCATTGTTCTATGGGATTCCTAATGAAGACCCTTTAAACTTCATTTGAGAATTCTATACTACTCTCTAGACATTTCCTTTGGATGGCTTAAATAAAGATCAACTCAAAATGAGAAGCTTCCCATATAAATTGAAAGATCGGCATAAGGCATGGTTGATAACCCTTCCATTCAATTCATTGACTACATAGGAGGAGATGTACAACAAATTCATGGGAAAATTCTATTCCCATCAAAAGACCTCTGAGTTACGGACGAAAATAGCTACCTTCACTCAAATGGAGGTAAAGTCATTTCATAAGGTGTGGGAACGCTTCAAACTCTTACTAATCAGCCCATAACCAATTCTTCTATGATGGATTAACACAACAATGTCAGTACACAGTGGACAATGTAGCAGGAGGAGCTGTCGGCGAGAAGACTATCAAGGAGACATACTGTAACATCCCCTCACTTATAAGAAGGGTATATTGGTAATTTGAAATGTTTAGGAGTGTTTATAGTGTATTGACATATTCATGTATTCATATATGCACATAAATAGCAAATAGTGAATTTTTGCACATGTAAATGTTTGTACATGCATTCATGACATATCTCGGTTTAATTGTGAAATACTGTGAATTTTGGAAATGTGCTTTGTGTGATTTATGAAAAGAGTGTTTTTGTGTAAATTTTGAAATGGAGAGGATTATTAGGGTTTTCAA
>JANQBM010000007.1:2734920-2757459 GCA_025594535.1 Erythroxylum domingense
AGTGGATGTTGGTTATTAATTTTCTGTTCCTTATGTGTTGTCTTCAGTTAAGTAGACAAAAAGTTTTGAAAAGGAAAGGTGGACCCACATGATTGATAAGTGATAAATGTTTTCAAAAAAAAATTTATACCGACTTTTGTTTAGTGTAGTGTTGTGACACGCCACCCTCGCGGGGTACGGACTCGGGTATCACCATCGATATCGGGTTCGGATCCGGCGGGAGTGGGGTGTTACAGCCAAGGTGTGGTTGATGACTATTCCACCCAACTCATTGACTATATGAGAGTAGGTGTACAACAAATTCATGGGAAAATTCTATTCCTATAAAAAAACCTCTGAGTTGCAGATGAAGATAACTACCTTCATTCAGATGGAGGGAGAGTCATTTCATAAGTTGTGGGAGTGCTTAAAACTCTTGCTCATTCAGTGTCCACACCATCATTTTCCACTTCACATATAGAACCAATTATTCTATGATGGATTAACGCAACAGTGTCAGTATATGGTGGATAATGCAATAGGAAGAGATGCGAGAGAGAAGACGACCAAAGAAACATACGAAATCTTTGAAATGATGGGGGCTAATTCTTAATAAAAGAGCATTAGGGGAAGAAGAACTGGAGTTTATGAAGCAAGCTCGAATCAAGAATTGTCTATGCAGTTAACTGAGCTAACGAGGTATGTAAAGATGCTAACTATGAGACTACCCTAAAATGTGCCAAATCAAGAGGAATGTGGTATATATGGAACTTGTGGTTATGGAGATAAAGTTTGTTCATATTCTTGCGAACCTTTTGCATATGGGGAGGAACAAGTGAACTCAGTTAACGATTTTTAAGCAACGAAACCGAAATGATCCATATTCAAACACTTACAATCCTAGTTAGAGAAACCACCCCCAATTTTTCATGTAAGATCAACAATCCACTAATGAAACCCTAACCATAATACCAAAATTTTCAGAGGCTAAACTTTTTCTATGGGCAATCGTCAAATGACAACCTATCGATAAAGCCTTCTTTAGAAAAAAGCCTAAATGCGTTTATTCAGGTAACAACTCAGAATAAAGAAACAAACAACAAGAGATTCGACCCCTTGGACGCATCTGTCAAAAGGATTGAGACTCAAATAGGGCAACTTGCAACTTAAATGCATAACAATCAAAAGGAAAAGTTGCCTAGTCAACCCGAGCAAGCCCAAGCAATCACAGTTCTGAAAAGAGGTAAAGTGATTGACAATCATGTTGAGTTTCCTATTAAGCTGTCTGATGATGATAATTAACAAAAGGAGAGCCTCGCCAAAGATGAAGATGAGCAGAATGAGAAAAGTAATGGGAGAAACTCTTCAAGTCACATTCAAAAGGGTGAACAACTTAAGCATGACACCAGGGACAATTAAAGATAAAAACTGCACAAGGTGATGGATCCTTATAGACTACCAATTCAATATCCAAGCCACCTTAAGGAATCGAAACAAGATTAGCAGTTTTCCTATCTATATGGCATGCTTTCTAAGGTCAATATTAATCTGCCCTTCTTATATGTGATTAGGAACATTCTGGCTTTTGTTAAGTTCTTCAAGGAATTAAGCACTAAGAAATAAAAGTTGCAGTCTAACAAAAAGTTGCTGATTTCGAAAATAGCAATTGCAATTTTGTAGTAGCATTTACCCCCAAACTAAAAGACCCAAAACATTTTATTGTCTAAATATCAATGGATAATGGTGATGAGGTTAAGGGTATGCTTTACTTTAGGGCGAGTATAAACCTTATGCTTTAATCTATTTACTACAAATTAGATTTAGGGCAATCAAGGCCTATAAACATGTGTTTCCAATTAGCTAATAAGTCAATCCATTATCTGAAAGGAATAATGGAGGATGTGTTAGTGAAAGTTGGAGAATTAATTATTCTTGTAGACTTTATAGTCTTAGACATAGGGGAGGTTAAACAATAAGGGAAGGAGCACACTATAGTCTTAGGGAGGCCTTTTATGGCCACTACCATTGATGTGAAGAATGGGAAATTAAGTATGATTGTTTTGGGAGAAACATTAGAATTTTCAATCTTTAATGTTGAACCTATTCCTACTACTACTATTTCTGAAGAATGTTCTTTAAATTAATGCTACATATTTTGATTTCACCTTGCAGCAAAAAGAAGAAAAAGAGTTAGACTTGGTTAAAGAGAGTGATGAATGATACCAATTATTGGTCGATGCAACCGAGAGAGAGGATGGGAAGTTCTTAGAGAAAAATCCCAATAAAGAGAACAAAACAGTGGAATCGCCCACTTTGAGCGATCCATCTTGAGTATAACGGTTAAGCTAAAAGACATTAAAGAAGGGCTAAATGGGAGGCATCCCATATGATTTCTATTTTGTTTTTTAATTATTTGTTTGTTATTTCTTTTTAGTCAACCTCAACCAACTTAATTTGTTTGCTTTGCGTGCACAAGCCTACTTTTCAATCTCTTCTATTTATCTTCCTTACAGCTGTTCTCCACTTCTCGATGTAGGATGTCATACTTCACATCGCATCAAAGCAACCACCACCCACACTTTCGTATCGTATTTCTATCCCTTTTCTTCTGTTATTTTTATTGCTTGTTAGTTTAATGTCTTTTAGTTTTAATTCTTGTCCTTGTTCATGCTATTTTATGTCTTAGATCCCTTTTTTAACTTTTTGTATCACATTAGGAATAATGTGATTTAGTAAGAATTTGAATCTTTTTGAATTATTAAACACCAAATTCAAGTATTCTTTGTTGAGATTGTTCTTTCATGATTGAGGAATTCTAGAGCTTGCTTGCAAATACTAGTTGAGATCATATAATCTTATACAAACATTGAAATGATGAAGACAATTAAGATTTACTCCTTTTGCTTAAAAAGCTACCATATGTTACCTTTAGTGAACCCCCTTTTGAGCTTAACATGAAACCTTTTCTTTCTTTAAACTCAAAATATAAGCATTGAACTTAATTATTTATCCTCTTCGTTGTACCTACTATAAGGAAAATTGAGCATTTGAATGTGTATGATTAGGTTTAGGGAATATTTTTTTGAATAACTGTGGGGGAATCATAGGATATAGTTGGCTATTAAATGAGTATGGTTATAGTAATTATCTCTCCTCTATATTTTTATTCTTTTGATTTCCTTGTTTTAAACAAATAAATAAAAGAGAAAGAAAAAAAAAGACAAAAAGAAAGACAAAAAGAAAAGAAAAAGAAACAGAAAAGAAAAGGAAGGAAGAGATTAAAAAAATGAAAGGAAAGAGGAGAGATAAAAAAAAGGGGAGTGCTAATCTTGTTAACTTGAAAGGAAAGAATTAAGTTTTTTATGCTTCATTCTTTATATTACTTTAAATGCTTAATTTGTTTTGTGGTTTAAAACTGCGATATTCCTTTTTCCTACCTTGATCCGACCTCATTACAACTAAAATTAAGACCTTCAGATTGATGTTTGTGTTTGATATGGGTGGCAGAGATTGCATTAGTGAGCAAGCTTATGGTAGATTCTTTATATGAAATGAATGATGAGTGAATATACCCTACCTTTGAATGCTTAAGAGAATGAAAAGTGGAGTGAATATCTTGTTGATGGTTCTTTGAATTGAAGTACTTGTTGATTTTGGCTAAATATGCAAAGAATAGCTTGATCATGAAGTATTATGAGCTTCAAGTTCTTAGGACGTGTTTATTGAAATGATCGTTGATATCTTTAACTATTATTTAGGAAAATTGTTGTTTTCATTGATTGATCTTTTATAGTTTAGTATTCTTTAATATGCTTGAGGACAAGCATAGTTTAAGTGTGGGGAAATTGTTGTCTCTAGTTTCTATTACTTTTAATTACCTTCATATCTTGATTTTGGTTATAAACCCTTGTGTTTTGATCCAAATGTGAGATAAATTGAGTGAAAATGGTGTCAATATTGTATGAATGTTAATTAGATTATTTTGTGAAATTTGTATGAAAGTTGAAGGGAAAGCCACATAAATTTTGCACGAAAAGAGAAATTAAAAAAAAAAAGAAAAGTGGTGATAAGTGTCACCACCTCACAGTGGAGACTTAGCATGGTGGTGATTTGTTATGTCACCACTGTGACTAACATTTAAGTGATAGTTAAGGTGGTGACTTAACTTGTCATCACTGTGACAAGTTCCCTCGCAGGGGTGACTTAACTTGTCAGCCCTGTGACCTATTGTTCCCTTTCATTCATCAACTTATCATATTATATATGCAAGAGTGATGGTTCATAACCCTAAAGTTAGAGTTATACTACAAATAAAAAGGGAATAGAGGGTGGTAGCTGAAAAATCATTCATTAACTCTACAGAAACCTTCATTCGGGAAGAGAAGAGATAGAGAGAAAGAAGGGAAGATGGGAAGATGAGAAGAAAAACAAAGAGAGTTGGTGAAGAAGAGATAAACATAGCAGAGAGTTGGAAGCAGAGCAAGCGTTTGACCATCCAGTGAGAACAAGTTAAAGCAAAAGGTAAGAGCTAATGGGGGAAGCTTAAGAGAGGCACGAGACCACCACATCTCACTCACTCGATCCCTGTTTGCTTGCTCTGTTATTCATTTGTTGCATTGCTTTTTGTTGTTTACTGAACTTGTTAACTTTTTAGCTTAGCGGACTATTACTTGTTTTCTTTTCATAGTTCATTTAGTTATTTACTTGGTTTGTTGCTTAAATACTTCACTCATATTGATGAAGATGGATTGGAGTATTTAAAGATGATGAATCTTGACTTCTGTGATAAGCATATTTCTTTTTTTTGATAATTTGACTATGCATGATTGAGTTATGGTTTGTTGTCTTATTTATTGCTGTGGTTTCTGAGTTTAATGGATGTAATAGCATGACCAAACTTTGCATCATTTTTGTATTAAATGAATGATCAAGAGAAGAAGTTTAATATGGAACGAGAAACTATGGACGCTTAGGTTAAAAATTGGAAATATATTAACCTAAGTGATAAATAGTAGTTGGGTTCCTTAATTAATTCAAATAATAACTTGTTGAATACGAAAGTTAGATTAGTTCATTATTAGAGTTGATTTAGAACCCAATTGTTAATTTTAGTAAGACAACTATCTAATCATTTCCCTCAATCATACATAGGAGATTAAATTAGCGAAATTAATTCTCAAAAGTCTTCCATTTTGATTAATCTATTCTTCTTTGCTTCTATTTGATTTCATTTACTCAATCTATTTTGTGATTTTTTTAAAGTCTTCGCTCAACAAATTGGGATAAAATATTTAGGATTGCATCTGTTTTCTTTTTTTTTGTTCAACGTTAATTTAAGTGGACCAATTTCACCTTCGTGGGAGACGACCCTGGGTAATCGACTACAACTACCTCATATACTTGCGAGTAGGATAGCCTAGGTAATTTTATAACTTATTTTGGGCACAATAGAAGCAATTATTGTTCATTGTGGTAGGTATTAGATTATGAAGAGTTGATTTCAAAAGGACTCTACATTCCTTTGTTGGTTCCTACTCAGCTATGAGAGAACATTTCGATGGATTTTATCATTAGATTTCCTTTTACTTAGCAAGTTGAGGATGTGGTCATGGTTGTGGTAGATCCATTCTAAAAGATGGCTCACTTTATTTCATGTCACAAGACCAATGATGCTTCACAAATTGTTGATTTGTTCTTTAAATAGGTTATGCACTTACATGGAGATTTGAGGTTGATTATTTGGGATCAAGATTGAAAATTCCTCAATCACTTTTGAAGAATTGATAGGTGTAGATTGCATTGTATTTTTATAGGTAATTTGATACGTGTTTAGTGGTTAAGTTGATTGTTTAGTGTGTGTTTAGCTTAAGAATTATGTTAGTTCCTAAACATTTGTGTTTTAAGTGTTCTTTGGGTGAGAACATGTTTTTTAGCTTAAATTTTATATATATGAGGCACTGTGATGAGTTGTTTAGTGTTTCAGGACATTCGGAAGAGTTTCAGAGGAGACTCGAACCTAAACACTAGGCCACGATCATGAAGAACTTGTCACAATCGTGACAAAAGCACCAACATTGGGCCCCGATCGTGATAGAAGCTCAAGCATAGGGCCACGATTGTAGGGGATCGGCCACGATAGTGACAGAGAGTAGATAACTAGGCCACCATCGTGATCAGCGTGCAGACAGACGTGGAGTCACTTTCAAATTCGAGTTTTTGAGGGACATTTCGAACCCGGAAAGACACTAAGATTATCTTAATTGGTAAAGACTATAAAAGGATTTTGATTCTTCTTAACCCATCTTTCCCAAAGAGATGATTGCTTCAACTTGATTATTTTTGACATGGATTACTTACACTTTAACCATGTCAACGACTACGTTTGAAATGAAAACTTTGCTAAATCTAAAACGACTAACTCTACTAGTGAGTGAGAGGTGGCCAGACTGCATAAACTAAAATATCTGTGACTTCAATAGAACAACCTAAGTCACTGCACGTGGCTAGGCGTAGCTTGTGATGACAGTGGAAGCATCGCTGGGATTGAGAATTTTGGTGTAATGATTAATATGGAGAAAAGTTCAAGAAGATGAACTTTTCTTGTTTGCAAAACCTTGCTTGTCTTAATCTTATGGGGCAAGGACTCACTGGGCAAATTCCTTCCAATATCGGAGCTGTTTCAAAGTTTACAAATCTCGACTTGTTTGACAATTACCCTATGGGTATGAGGAGCTTCATACTAGTCAGCGACTATTTGTGGAAAAACAAAGACGTGTGAGAAATACAACAGCAGTTTATGTGGGAGGGACAACAGCAATAACAATTTCAAATGCAGAAGGAAGGGGGCAACATTTAGGGATAACTAAACGACGTAGTTTTGTTAACTTCAATTAATTGATTTTACATGTATTAAATGACAGTTTTGTTATAATTTTTGTAATACGTGACAAGTCTAATAAAAAAACTAACATAAGGTTAGAATTGAAAAAATTGAAAAATTGAATATTTAATTGTCACCTTTTAGAGTTTGGGCAATAATTACAAAATTGAGCAAATTTTAATATTTTTTGTAATTAACCCAATTTAAAATAATTAAAATACTAAAATTTTCTTGAATTAAAATTAATTTTAAGAAACACGAAAATATTAGGATGAATCTTATTATACATATGCTAAGACTTGTTTAAAAGTTCCATCTGTCGATCGGACGAAGATATCTTTGTTTGTAGAGTACTATACGAGTAGATGTAGGACTAAACGTATCAAATTTGTTAGTTTTGTGAAGTTTTGCATGGGAACTACGTGGATATTTAAAGAACTAAAACTTGTATAATTAATTCTGCTCATACTATATAAAAATTCATCAATTAAAAATATTAATTTATTTATTTATAAAATACGCTCACAAAAGATGAGTCTTGTAGCAAATACAAAAATAATATTTTTGTCAAACTATAAAGCGAGCTTTGCGGATATTATGACTTAGGCTGAGTTTGACTTTTTATAAGATACACTCTAATATTAATTGAATAAAAAATTAATCTATTCAATTGTACATATTAAATAAAGACTCAATTGTTGTTGGACGTGAAGAGGACGAATAAAAAAAGTTCTTTTGTACGTATATTTAAGAAGAATAAAAAATTAAGTTGTTTCAAGAATGCAAACATGCACAATTTGAGTTGCCAATATCTTTCCACAAAAGATCGTGGAAGAATAGAATGATGCTCGAGGAATATATTCGGTGCCGTGGAAAAAGGAATGAATAGGAGAAGATTCTCTTAAAGGTAGAGAATTGTTTATCCCAATCAAGAAAATATTACATAAAATTAAATTATTTATATTAAATAATATATATTTATTTGATAATATATATTAATGGGCCGAATTTATCAAAAATAATCTCTCTATTTGATAAGAATAAAGTTGCATGCAATCGGACTTCCTCAAAACTTGCATCTCAAAGGGGATTTAACTAGATGTTAACGATGACAATGATATTTAGTTTATAATAAATTAGATTATAAAAAATAGAAATATAAAACAAAAGCTATTTTTATAATTTTTGAAAAATTAAAAGAAATTAAGTAAAAAATAAAAATAGAAACAAACAAACTTTAGTATAAAAATTTTTTAATTTTTATTTTAACTTTTTTTCTCTAATTTAATTTTTAGTCACAAAATGATTTATGATATTATTCTTAAAACTCAAGACATTAGAGTTTGATGAGCTTTAATTCACGGAGTTAAATGTACCTAATCAATTAAAACAAGTCTACGTTCCACTACAAGTTTCCAATTTGGAACCTAGGGCAGGCATATAAAGCAGGAAACATGGAGCCATGGTCCTTACCAACTAGCCCTTCTTATTGTGTTCCTGAGACCAACGTCTAAACAACTCAACAACACAAAAAGCGAGACCGGCCGGTGGCAGAAGGTCCGTCTTTAAATAGAGCATATTATGTTCAAATGTTGAAGGTTAGAATCACGTGCTTTGACCTGACCTCCCCTAACCATAACGTATACCTACATTCTGTCTATGCTATGCGCAATAGAATGTCTTGTAATCTCTGCTAACCTAATGGAACCAGATTAATTTATTTCAATTAATCAATTTTAACTATGTTTTATTAAATTTTATCTATATTTATATATGGACTAGATTGAAAAGAACATGCTAAAACATCCTAACAAGAACATAATGCTCCAACTGGACCAACCCTAACCAAATACCTCCCGAGTATTTTTTTTATATAATAAATATTCTCTACCTACTGCAACCATGACAGATTTTCTTTTTTTTTTCTTTTTGTCGACGTCAGCGTCATACATACCAAAGTTTGATGACAACAAACCCAGGTGGTTTGTTTTCGTTGCTTGTGCTGGTCTGTTCACTTGAAATTGAAATTGAAATTGAAAAAGAAAAGGTGGTGATGATATAACTATGCTCTTCAAGTTCCATCCTGTTACAACCGTTACATGGGTTAGATGAAGCTGACTCTTCAGTCATCTGCCTTAACTAGTGGAATGGTAGCTAAACCATACATCTTCTTTTGTTTCATTCACTTTGGATTACCAAATAAATTAGAGCAAGCCATGCACATAACAGGTTAACTGATAGTGCTTCTCTTTAGCAACAATATATACAAAATACAGACAATATATTTATATATACGTTCCCTCAAGGTGTGAAACTGGACCATTGGTTTTTAAGCCATGGGATCAATAGAGTACAGGCCGTTGCTACTAGGACTTGATTCGCATTCAAGAATTCCGGACTTGTCATCTGCTACAATAGAAGAATTCTTGGAACAAAGACCAGTGGCAGTCCGATGGTGGCCAAGACTTTTTGCGTGGGAATCAAGGCTACTTTGGATCCTATCAGGGTCGTCGATAGTTGTTTCCATTTTCAATTACATGCTTAGCTTTGTGACACTTATGTTTTCTGGCCATTTGGGTGCAATTGAGCTCGCTGGAGCATCGATTGCTAGTGTGGGAATCCAAGGTCTTGCCTACGGAATCATGGTATGACAAATTATACTTGTTAATGTTTGGTCTTTTCAATGAAATGTTACAACCATTTTAACAAGTTTCTTCTGTTTTTTTCTTCTCCTCCAAAACCAAAGTTGGGTATGGCTAGCGCCGTGCAGACTGTCTGTGGACAAGCTTATGGAGCAAAAAAGTACTCAGCAATGGGTGTTATTTGCCAACGGGCAATAGTATTACATGTAGGAGCAGCAATTCTTCTGACTTTCTTATACTGGTATTCGGGGTCAGTGCTTCGAGCTATGGGACAATCGGCTAGTATAGCGGAGCATGGCCAAATTTTTGCCCGTGGTCTGATTCTTCAGCTGTATGCGTTTGCAATTAGCTGCCCTATGCAAAGGTTTCTTCAGGCACAGAACATTGTGAACCCTTTGGCATATATGTCTGTTGGGGTGTTCCTGGTTCACATTCTTCTCTCGTGGCTGGTTGTTTATGTGTTGAACTATGGGCTCTTAGGAGCAGCTCTGACACTGAGTTTCTCATGGTGGCTACTTGTCATCTTGAATGGACTTTACATTGTTCTTAGCCCATCCTGCAGAGAAACATGGACGGGTTTATCTGCGAGTGCATTCAAAGGAATATGGCCTTATTTCAAACTAACAGTTGCTTCTGCTGTCATGCTCTGGTATATAATAACATACCAAGAAAACCCCCTTCACTTGGAACTGCTTCAAGAAATATCTGGTAGTGATTGTGATTTTGGGAATTTTGCATTGCAGTTTAGAGATATGGTACAATCAAGGACTCGTACTTATATCAGGTCTCCTCAGCAATCCAACAATCTCACTGGACTCCATTTCCATCTGGTATGTCCACATTACTGTTTCCTCTCTTTCTTTCTTTCTTTCATTCTTTTTTTTTTTTCCTTCTGTCGCAGCATGAATTAGTAACCAAACTTTTTTTCAGTATGAATTACTTGAACTGGGACATGCAATTTATGTTGGGACTAAGTGCAGCTGCCAGGTTAGTATCTTCATTGACTGCTTTGTTGAGAGTTCATGAAGCTGATTTCTTTTCAAATTAAATGCAGCATTCGAGTGAGTAACGAACTAGGAGCAGGGCATCCAAGAGTAGCAAAATCTTCGGTGATGGTTGTAAATGTAACTAGCATTGTTATCAGCATAATTTTTAGTGCAATAGTTCTGATATTCCGCGTTGGATTGAGCAAACTCTTCACGGACGATTCTGAAGTTATAGAGGCAGTATCTAATTTGACTCCACTGCTTGCAATATCTGTTTTCCTCAATGGAATTCAACCCATACTTTCAGGTGATTTGAACTGAATTGCACGCAATAACATTCACGTTTGGTAATTTATAACAAAGTTTCTTGTTGAAAACTTGAAGGAGTGGCAATTGGAAGTGGATGGCAAGCTGTGGTAGCATATGTTAATCTAACAACATACTACATCATAGGACTACCCATAGGATGTGTTCTTGGGTTCAAAACCAGTTTAGGAGTAGCAGTAAGCTTCTTTGTTCCTTACCAGAAATGCTTCTTATTCTTACATCCAATCAAGTTGAAAATTTCTGAACTCTCTCTCTCTCTCCCTCTGCAGGGGATTTGGTGGGGTATGATTATTGGGGTTATTCTACAAACGGCTACTTTAATAATTCTTACTGCAAGAACCAACTGGGAAGCAGAGGTAAATTTAGTTTTTGAAGGCATTATATTGGATTGCAATAGTTTGATGTTGTTAACACTGCTGCTATTAAATATTAATACTTGCATAGGTTGAGAAAGCTGTCCAACGTTTGAAGGCATCCGCAAATGAAGAAACTATGCACTTGGTGACCAGTGCTTAAGTTGATTTTGAATTTTGCCGTGTGACTTTTTTAGTTTATGACTAAATTTATTACTGCCAAATTACTTGGTCGAAATGTCTCAGTTTAGCACACTTTAAAGGGAACCACTGATAAGACAAGTTACTTTCGGTTGGCCAAGTCAAATTCGTTTAAGTCACATCATTTAGAAAATAATTTTAGGAAAAAGTTTTGATGTCTACCTTCAATAAATTAACCTAACCCCACCGAACCCCGTCTCATCATATGTAAGAAAAACAGTTTTTAAGGAAAATGTGTTACAAGATCTGCCTATTCAATTTATAAAATAAATAAGAAAATTTTAACAAATACATTTTTGCATCACCAAAAAGGATACCAAGAAACATATTTCGAAAAGCAAGTGCAAACACAAGCATTAATGCAGAGACGAAAGGAACAATCTATTAAATTAATACAAACTATCAAGCGTCATTTCCACCAAGTTAAATGGAAGAGCCAACACTTGTTCAGGGATTAATCTTGTTTTGACTCAAACATCTTATTTCAAGAGGATACTACTTTCATGTTCTTGAAGCTAGTCCAAATAAGGAGACTTGACTATACACACTTGACCATGCGGCTGAGGAATCAAATCAATGGAAAATTTGTGATATTTCCCACGAATTTAGTCAGACAGCCATTAGAAATGGTAAGAATGTGTTAGCCTGTAACCCTTATCTACACACAGAGATAATGAGGTTACAGGCGGGAGATCAAGAGTGGGACAGATACTAGTGGTTCCTCACCCATAACTGGCTGGAATAGGTCCAACTCACCATAACGCTCCAGGACTCGCATCCTGCAATCTTCAGCAGCCATCAAACCAGTTGAGAATGCGCCATGCACAGAACCTGGGTAATTCACACTTGTAGCTTCCCCCGCAAAGAATAGGTTATCAATTGGAATCCTCAGCCTTTCATACAAATCATGGGGTTTGCCCACTGCATCATAGCTATATGAACCAAGGGAATTGACATCTGAACCCCATCGGGAAACAAGATATTGAACCTACACAAAAGTTGCAAAAAATAAATAAATAAAAAAAATAATAGCTTTAACTGAGCTCCCACTTTAGCATGCAATGCCAGAAACTTCTAACAACTAGCTGTAAATTAGAACACAACATGCAAAAAGAAATAAAAACAAAAAGGGGTTACATATGTTAGATTACCGGTGAAGTGGCATCAGGAAGGATCTTCTGTAGTTGTGTAAAAGCAAAATTAGCAGCAGCTTCATCAGACATCTTCTCAATGTCTCTTGCCAATTGCCCAGAAGGCATATAAACAAGGACAGGGTGGCCAGTTGCCTTGTGAAGATTTAGAAAGTAGCTGCAGCCATAAGATGTTTCTGCAACCACGCCCAAAAACTCTACATTTGGCCAAAACACGTTATCAAAATGCAACGCAATCTTATTCTCAATACCCACTCCAAGCTCGTTAATAGCATCTTCCTTCCAAGATGGAAGTTTAGGTTCAAAAGTTATGCTCTTCGATTTTAATACTCCAAGAGGAACTGTAACAACAGCAGCATCTGCCATGAATGTTTTCCCATTTTCAACTGTTACCTTCACACCGTTATAACCCCTTACTATATTCATCACCCTAAAACAGAAGAGTAAATACTTAAATCGCTAAGCAGAAGAAGACATACATTCACACGTATGAATGCCTGTACATGCAAACATTCAAATGTCTATTGTCAATGGATTTCATCAATCAATACCTATGTCCCAAGCGGATATCAAGACCTTTGGCAAGTGTGTTAATTACAGGAACATAGCCCCTAACCATAAGTCCATGACCACCTGGAAGAAGTTCCTCCTGTAAAACAGTCAATATAAACCAGAGATCACTCAGTAAGATAAGAAGAGCCCATCATCACTACCAATAGCCCAACTTCCTCTAGACTGATTAAGGAAAATACCATCAGAGGTCCATAAAGCAGTCTGATGCCGATCATTAAGGCATACGATATAGTGCAACGGAATTATAAGTTCATGTAAACAAAAACAGAATGAAAAGAATATCTGAGGACTCAACAATCCCAGCATACTTCATTGAGAATGTCGGGAAAATCAGGATTTATCAGCCACCAAAGTAAATTAGCCACCCACTACAAAAATTTTCTGCATCAACCACTAGATAAAGAACAAGATGTCGCTCAGAATCGAGGGACAAAAATGGTAGATAAAAAAACTCCAACATTTGTGATAATATACTTCTAACTTAACAGCCTGCATAAGACATGCCAACCATAAATTTAGCAGTTAAATTGCCTACAAACAGAGCATCAAAATGATCAGAATAAATAGGAATATACAAAAAAGCTAAAGATATCAGTCAATAAAATGATGATTTTCTTTAGTACTTAAAAGATTTCTCTTCAAACAAGCAATTAGGGGAGAGCGTGAAATACTACATGGAGATGGATAAATGAAAACCACAAAGTTTGGGATTTGTCATTGCATACATAAAATATTCAAACTTAAATATAAAAGGAAAAAGATGGAGATGAATAATCTTGAGTAAAATATAAGCATGGCTAAGTTGGTTCTTGGGTATATTTATTGGCAATGCATATGCCCATTTGTTAGAATCACATACAGAAATCAAACAAAGTTCAAAAGGAACATGGATGAGTTAGATTTATAGAATTCTAATTTGCCAAGATTTTCATCAAAGGCATTTGAATGGCACATCAAGGTTGTGAGAGATTGCAATGTGGAAATGGTTAAACTAAAAATATTACACTCAAATGTAGGACAGGATGCTATGTTTCAAGTTCAGTTCTTTCCTAATTTTAGTATTAACAGACATACAAGCATCTAACTCATTCATTGAACAAGGCATTTACTTAAATTGATTTATCTTTTACATATATATATATATATATATATACATATATACAAATCCCATCAAATGGCAGTACTTGACCTGGTTTCATGTCAAAAGTTACCTGATCCCAGGATTTGAGCGAGATTGTATCAGCATCAGCAGCAAACCAGCCTTCCATTCTGCATAAGTACCACTGAAGCACCTTATGGGCAAGCCCGTCAAGCCTGCAGACATATTAACAGATTAGACCATTTTTATGATTGATATATACACAAAATAAAACATATGCAAATGCAGATGAACCTTAGCTCTGGTCTTCTTTCAAAAACAATTGAGAAAGCACGAAGGATGGACATGTCTTCACTGTATTCAAGTCTAACTTTTTCTGTCTGCATTCAAGAAAACAAAAGCAGTTAAGGCAATGCCACAAACCAACATTACATTAAAATTCTCTCTGAGAGTGCTTGAATAGCTATCTACGCTAGAAAACTATAGTTGAGCCATTTCAAGTTTTGATGTGAAATTAGGAAAATATTGAGTGAAAAAGAAGGACAAGTGTAGTATAACAGTTTTAGCAGACATTCCACCATTTCTTGAGACTACTAATTGAAAATATTGATGACCATTGTTGACAATCAAGAAAGCAATTTGTAAAAGAGAAGACAAATGTTAAAAATCAACGTAAAAAGTTTGAGAGGATCACTAAATGGGTTGTGCCTTTACTTCTAGTCTTATTAACCATAACTCTATTTGTTTATTTATTCATTTCCATTTTCACATCATTAAATGAACTTCTAAGAGTTAAAACATTTTAGAGGTATCTTGCATAAAGGTCAGTTAGTAAACTGAACAAGAAAAAGATTTTGCATTGCAGCATTAAATCAAATGACTGCCTCCAACATAAAGAAAAGATTTAAACATAAACAAACTTCATAAGACCATGCAATGATTAGATATATGAAAGAAGACCTACCTCTTGTAATATGCTCTCAAATACTTCGCCAACTTTTGAGACTAGTTCTTGAGGAACTTGATTACCATCCATATCAAAGAGTGCATAGCTACAGAATAGTTGTGAATCAATTCCTTTCCAAAAATTAAAAAAAAAAAACAAGAAGAAGAAGCAACCTACATTGGCTATAAGTTGAAACAAGATGGATAATATTCAACACGCCGGAAAATATTAAGAAAGAATTGAAAGAAGCTTGAAACTCGGTTCTAAAATTTTAAGTATGTTATTGAACATTTAAATCTTACATGTAAGAAGCACCAAGACAACAAAATTTAGTGGTCAAAATAATGTTTATAACAATATTAAACAACAGAACAGTTCCATATCATCATCTTTTGCATCAATTCAGCCCGCAGGAGATGCTATTCTGCAGTCACCGTAAAGAATCACATAAATTGCATACACAATTTCCATACATCAGGGTGTGTCAAGAGAAACAGAAGAATATATTGATTACCTTTCCAAGTCGTGATCATACAACACGGAGTTATCACCACTAGTGCGGTATAGGGGTAATCCCAGTCTTCCAATCAATGGTGCCAAAGGATTTTCTTTGCAGACTCCATGCAACCTGGATAATGATCATTGTGGTAAATATAATATATCTACAGAAAGCTTTTGCGAACAAAATATTCAAAAATCAAACGTGAAAAACAATAATCTTAAGAAGAGGAAAGGTTTACCAAGATGCACCCAAGTCCACAGGAAAACCAAATGAGTAATCGGTGATAACCCGACCACCAAGCCTATCCCGTGATTCCAGCAACACAACCTAACAGAGAAATCAAAATCTTAACAGACCATAACACAAACAATTCTAATGGCCATTTGTGCGTTATCCTGCAGATGTAATACATATTTATAGTATCCGTCTATATGGAACTCAAGCTCCACGCCAGCCACCAAATAGATGTCTTACAGCTACTAAGGATGTCAACACAACGCAATAACTTCCACTTATAAACAAGGCCAATAAAGTAGGAAAAAATAGAACATCCGTTAAAATAAGAAAGAAAGCAATCCAAATAATGGTATTACTGAAAAACAACTTCTTTGGTGGGAAAAAGGATCATGGTTGTAAAATACACATCAAGAGAATTCAGCTCAATCCAAACAAAGTTCAACTAAATAAAAAAGGAAATTTTGTTTAATCATAGGTTAAATCTTATAATTGAAAATTTTGAATTTGGAATTGAAAAAAAAAAGCAGCACCAAATTATCATGACAACTTGCCGACAGATGGCATATACCTGAAATGAGGCATCGTGAAGGGCACGCGCTGCTGCAACTCCAGATATTCCGCCTCCTATCACGATCACCGACGGTGAGCGCGACTGCCTCCTTCCCGAATTCGAGTAACAAGGATCTGTCACATAAAACAATTAACAAAAATACCCAAAAACTTTTACTTTTCTAAAATTTAAGCTTCTGAAATAAATAACAACGAATTAAGAGAGATTTGGAAAATGAAGAAAAAATATCGACCTCTACGCAATTGCTGGCGATTACTACTGAATCCGGATTCCATAATTGAAAGAAGATGGGAGATTACTACTAAACAAAAAAATTAAGGGATCGATGCTAGTTTTATGGAATTGAAAGAGAGAAAGAGGCAACTGAGGCGAAAAATGTAGAATAAAAATTAAAAGACAAATAAGAAAATGGTTGGAATTCGACAAGAGGAAATAATAACCCAGTTTTCCCAACCAGCTCATGCAGATATTTTTTCTTCGATTTTGCAAAACCCTAAATATATGCTCTCATTCACCACAACCAGCCAACTCCACAACTTGCCGTTCTCCGAAATCTCTCGTCTCCGGCGATCGGAATAAACTTTTGATAAACGAATAATTTGCACTGTGGTGGGATCAGATGCTGTATGGCCAGCGATTTTAGAGAGATAAATGGAAGGTTCTAGAGAGAGAGAAGAGGCAGAAGAAGAAGAGGATGGAGAACTTGTGTTTTGTTTGCAAAGGAAAGCTGAGTTGTTTTGGCTGAACTCTGTCAATAAGACTTGGAGGCTTTATAAAGCTGCAAAGGAAAGCTGAGTTGTTTTGGCTGAACTCGCCCTTGTTTTCTTATTCCTAAGCTACTCGCTTCATATTCGGAACACGTGGGATCGTATTTATTTAATAGACATATTAAGATGATCTATGATGAAGTTGGGAAAAGGGGTCCCTAGGTTATTTCATTGCATTTATGTTTAGAGACCGTTTAGGTGGTACAACGATGGACGCACATTTTGTTTGGTTGGTAACGTGCGTTTAGCTTTATGATCGTCACGCATAATTTAGAATATTATATAATAAAATTACTGTAAGATCCCGACTTACCACCGCTTTATCTTCAAAGACTGATTTCATCAATATGTAGGCATAGTCATGCAAACCTATATGTAGATTATCATCGGAACATATATTAAGAATTAAATGGGGATCTAGAAATAGATCTATATGACCCTTCGGGTATTAGAGTAACCTTTATGTGGTTTCAAAGATTTTAGTGCTTTATGAGAAAAGTTATTAAATAGAGATACTAGTTTACCTATTTAGGAATAGGTAGTTGTACATCAAGAGGTGGCAAATTAGTACACTAAAAGACCTTGCCCATCCAAGCGATATAATTCCTATAATTGAATAAGTATACAAGATGAAGTTAGGGGGAAATCTAGTTTAGGTATTTCTTTATCTTGATATTTTATTTAATTATTGTGTAATGTTCATATGGTGAGTTAGACTAACGAGTTATATGTACACTTGTCTTAATTGAGTATTAGAATATTAAGGTATATAAAATTTTGCTTATCAAGTTTTTAGAATCGTTATTGGGGAACAAGACAATATTGAAAAGATCTAAAGATTATTAATCTAATATTTTGGTTTTAAATAATTTTCTTTTATTTTTTATCCATTATCCTTCTTATGCAAATTTAGTTATACATTTTGTAGCTTTTAGTGTATGACTAGAAAATTTTTCTTAAGTGCTTGTAGAAGAAGATCCAAAGGTAAAAAGGAAACTTTCACGAACATGTCAAGGGAGAAAGAGGGATAGGCTAAAGGTGTAATTTTTATTTTAATATTTCGTAAAATGTCTAAGTAAGCCTCTATCGTTATTTTTTATACGACTTTATACCCTAACATTATTAGAATAGTACTCATTGCATCTTAAATAGGGTGTAAAAGTAGTAATAGAGATAATAATAAGAGCTCATGTAGACCTTTTGTGAAAAGTTAAGACGAAAATCACATATTTAGTAATTATTTAAAGAAATCATTTTTAAAATCACATCAACATATTTGGGTCCAAATTACTTAGTTGTGATATCATATAGGCTAAATTAATAACCCATATGTTAAAAATATCAAAAACTTAACTCTATTAGGATTTAGGATGCTATTAGTACCATTTTGAAAACATTAAGGTATAATGTGATATTATAGATAACAGTGGGAATTAATTTAGATTTTTTAGAAAATGTTAGGGGACAATTCGTACCTTTTACCAAGATGCATATTATTTAAAAGGATTAATACTAAGTCAATATGTAGGGCGAGTATAAAACATTGTTTGATTATGTTAAGCCATCATTGATGGGACTACTATCAATTGTACAAAGATTGATGATCATGTTAAACAATTTCAAGATCAAATCCAACATATATAGATATTGTAATATTTTATATAATTCAACGTGTATCTAAACAAGGATATCAATACATATATTTTCAATTTTTTATAGATATGTGACACATTCAAGATAAATGGAGCATCAAATGATAATATAAGTCTACAATTGTTCCCATTTTCATCACAGAATTGACTAAAAAGTGGTTGAAGGCACAACCTACTGCTTCAATCATTGCATGGGATAACTTAGTATATAATTTTTTGACCATTTATTCCTCACTAATAAAGATTGCCAAGTTAAGGAATGTTATCCTTACTTAATGATAGTTAGATAATGAGACATGTTACGAGTTATAGGAGAGATATAAGGACTTATAAGGTTTCCACACCATAGACTCCCTACATGGTTGTAAGTTTAAACTTTCTACAATAATCTTGACTATATGACCAAATATATGGTAGATATAATTGTCAGAGGGACCTTGAATAGTAAAAATCCATAAGCTCCTTTGGACTTTATTAAGGAGATGGACATGAATAATTATCAATAAAGTCATCTTAGGAAAGTTCATGTAAGGAAACAAGAGTTCATAACGTGGATGCAATCACATCGTTGGCAACTCAAGTGGAAACACTTTCTAGAAAGATTAATAGCCTAGGTGGAGCAACAAGGCCAACTCAAACATTAGGTTATGAGCTATATGAAGAAGGTCACAATAGAAATGAATATGGTGGTGAAATTATCCTCACTTTAGTTGGAACAACTAAGAGGAAGAGTTATTCAAAGACAAACTCTAGGGATTTTAAAAATGACCCCTATAATAACAAGATGGTAAAATAGTTTAGGAAATAGCAATAGAGAAGTTGTTATAAGCTACATTTGAGCATTTTAGGAATTAGAGATGAAGATATATTAATTAGCACTATCGAACAAGAATTTACAATTCCAAATGGGACAACTGGCCAATGGTACCATTATAAGGAGACAATATGCTTTAATTGAGAAGATATAGGAGAACCTAGAAGAGTGGGTTATGGTAGTTATTAAAACAAAAGGCAAAGAACCTTAAGATAAGAAAAATATGATGGAAGGAATTGGAGATAATGGTAGCATCTTTTGTGCTTTAAATGATAAAATTCATTCCCACTCTTATAAAGATTGGCTTTTATTTTGTTATAGGTGAATGGATACTAACATTTATAATCCTTTGTAGTAATTAGTTTAACAAGTTGTATTAAAGGTTAACATTATAAAAGGAAGAAGGCCAAAGAAGGAAGATGATCAAGTGCCATGAAAGATTAAGAAGTCATGGGTGAAAAATGATTCTAATATTCATAACAACAGGCCTATATGTGACACATTGACAAACCTTAGTGAAGGAGGCCATAAGTTTACCAATTGTATAGTTAGTGATATTTAAGAAAGGAGTTTACCATTTCTTTATTATGTAAACTTTGAACATTTTAACAACCCAAATTAGTAAAAAAGTAAAAGAGCAAAATTTGAATTTATAGAGGAGCATTTAAATGCCTATTTAAGAAATCACTTAACCTTTTGAAGTGAAAGCAAATGCGTTATTATGAATGGTCTCGGTTACTAAGTTTACTGTTTCAAATGACTGTTGGTATTACTCTTTAACTTCAACCTTTTTAGTTAGGTTAAAGCCATAAGAGTGAATTCATTTGTGTTCACTTACTCACATATTTATTTAACGTAATTTTTATCTTTTAGAGGGATATTAAAATACTTAGAAAGAATATATTTTCAAGTTCAAGATATGCCTAAATTATAACAAATGTATCGTAACACAAATTAAGTATTTGTTTACATGATTATTAGAGAAAATTAGAACTAAATTAGTTATCAATGCTCATAATTATTTTCCAAAACTAATTAATACATAAAATAACCAAAGTTATAATGTTGCATTTTAATCAATCTTATTCAATGATAAAAATTTTCTCAAGATTATTCTATTTAAAGCTAATTACAATACAATTTTAAGTAAAATATGGCATATAAATAGTTGATTTATTTATAACTTGTAAACAGATACAATTAAGAAAACACAAAATCAATTTCATGTTAAATGAACTTAACATTAAAATAAAATAAAATAAATATTGAACACAAATATAATAACATAACTGAAATAAAAAGTGTAGTTGAGGTCACAAAAGGAAGAACATAATTCTTAAAATGTACAAAGATTAAAGGTTAAAAAATAAATAAGGGCTCAGTTAGTAGTGAGTTAATCCTCATCATTATAGTCCTACTCTAATGTCGTTAAAGATTGTGGAGGTGACTTGGATTTTTCCACATACTTGAAATAAGCGGATGATGACTACAACATTCTTCCTAACTACCTTCATAACTTAGTGTGATACTAAAATTCTATTAAATAATTCACTTCTAACTCTAAGACATACCTAAATTATATTAAAAATGTCATAATGCAAATAAAGTATCTGTCTTTATAATTATTAGAGAAAATTAAATCTATATTAATTATTAATTCTAATAAGTGCTGGCCTAGACTAATGGAATCAAAAACTAGCTAAACTTATAAATTGTTGCCTTGGTCAATCCTGTTTCATTGAAAAATTTTCTAGATTATTTTATTTTAAGCTAATTATAAGAAAATTGATAAGCAAACTAGGGCTTATATATGGATGATTCCCTCCCTATACTTGAGTTTTACATTATCATTATTGTACGAAACATAAAAAATCAAATGACAATTAAGGACAACAAAATATAAATGAAGGAAAATAAAAAGGGACTAGAAACTTTTTTATAATTTGTTTATATGTTTTTTAAGTTATGAATGATCAACATATAGAAATACCTTGTAAAAAAACTAACGAAATCAAATAAGTAATAAAATATAAATGGACCTTAACATTAAATAAACTAAAATGAATACTTGGCACAAAAATAACATAACTGAAATAAAAATACAGCTAAAGATTAGTAAAGGAAGAACACAATCTTTAAAATATAAAAAAATTAAAGATAGGAAAAGTAAATAAGAGCTCAACCAATAGTAGGCTTCTCTTCATCATCATTGTCCTCCTTTGATGTAGTCAAAGATTATGTAGGTGGTCAGGAGTATCCTATAGGTTGGAAAGAAGTAGATAACCACTACATTATTCTTCCTAACAATTTGTAATTTGTTTAGAACATATTTATAACTACGTGTCTTAGTCTTTATGCAATAAAAAGGCATATCAATCCTTCACCACATCAGTTGTTATGGGGAAGGCTTAATGTTTATAAGCTCATTTGCCATCTGTTCCTTTTGAGGTGCATCCATTGCTTGTGGAACTTCATTTACTAGCATGGGCTTTGCTCTCTCTTGCATCTCCCCCTAAGTTGTAGAGGCTTTATGTAACATCCCCTCATTAATAGGAAGGGTATAGTGGTGAATTGCCATGTTTAGGAGTGTTTAAAATGTGTAGTGACATATGCATGCATTAATATATGCACATGCATAGTAATTAGTGAATTTTTTGCACATGAAATATTTGTACATGCATGCATGCCATTGTCCTAGTTTTGATGTGAATGAATGTGATTAATTGAAAAGTGTCTTAAGTGATTGAGAATTGGAATTGGAGAGGTTCATAGGAGTTTTTCCAATTTTAGAGAATTATAGGAATTTTTCGGGAATTTTCTGGAATTATTTCCGGACCCGAAAAATTTTCAAGTGACTGA
>JANQBM010000007.1:2757559-2771591 GCA_025594535.1 Erythroxylum domingense
AAATCTTGTGATTTACAGTTACAGTTTTAATTTATTTACATGTATGTGATGCCATGTGGAGTTCAGTAGTGATCGCATGTAGCACTCCCTTATCTTAGGATATGTATCGGAATGACCTACGGGCGTCCCGGTGCATACCCTAGGGTAATGGGGTGTTACACTTTAGCTCCCTCTCTACTTAGTAAAATATAAGATCTACTAAGATTCCTAATTAATCTTGGGTGCCTCATTTTTTCAAAGTTGATAACATGTAGGTGACATCCAATAGATATAAAAGAGAATCAAAATACGTTAATTTTTTCACTAGCCTAGATAGATAAGATCCTCCACATAATACATCATGTTTTTTATTTCTCATTTTCTCTAAATACAATGTAAAATATTTACCTAAATGATATGACCTCCTCTCAATTATATACCACAAATAGAACAAATCCCTGTACGTGACTATGCTTTTACTCCTCTCTTCTTAAAAGTGAATAAGCTATTATCCTAGGTAAGTATCTAAAGGTAGGAGAGTTAATTTGAGTGCTCTTGGTTATTAATGGATCACAAGTAGACTTACTTATTGATATGATTCTCTAATATTCTTTAGGTGTCCACTTATAAAGCTCAATCGGAGAATCAATTTTAGATTATCTAAAATCCTACATATTCACTAATTCAGGTGTAAAAAAATGTCTTACATTATAAACTCGTTAGAAGATAGAGATCATTTACTTCTCTTAACCTAAATTTTATTGCATACTGCACATTATGTTTAGCATGTTTAGTCTAATTTAGTTAAAAATTTCAAAGTGATTTCTATATAGGAATTATCAATCACATCAAAAGTTGATTTCCACCATCCATTGTCTACATAACTCATTAATTCCTTTATCAAACCCACACTTTCCAAACTATTCAATTTTATGCTTTTATTTTCTTTGAAAAGCTGAGTTTCAAGTAATAATACCATTTAAAATGGTCTTTATTATGAAATCTAAGCATATGTGTTTATTGTATATTAAGCCCCCAGTTCATTATAGATTAAACCCCTTGAATGGTCTTTATTATGAAATCTAAGTATAGGTGTTTATTGTATATTAAGCCCCTAGTTCTTTATAGATTAAATCCCTAGCGTATGTGCATGTTTTACTCTTAAAGCCACCTAATCTTACTTATGCTTTCTTCCTTTTGCTCATGGATGGTTAGGAACTCATACCTATATATGGGAAAAATGTGAAAATCGAAATGAGGTGGAACATTTCTTAATATTGGAAAATTTTCCAAAACTTGAAGTTTTAATCTATAGCTTTCCAAAAGAAATAATTATTGAATCTTAGTGAAACTTTTGGAACTCAAATTGGGTAAAGGGTGTTTAAAGAAATTGAGAGAAATTAACAAAAAATTGTAGAGAGGGTCAAAAGTAGGGGGCTAATGCGACCTTTGATTTTTAAATTTTAAATTGGTCTTACAGTCATAGACCTTTTTGAGCTTAAAAAGTTGAGAAATGATTTAGGACACATGCATGGCTCAGACTATGGATTCTTTTATAAAAATTTTCCTAAGTCCATAGCTTGGGGCATGGTATATCTCATGACCATAGATCTTTTTGTCTATGGTTACTTAAAAGCATAGTCAAGGTCACAAGCGTTTCCTTAAGTTATGGATCCATTTATATTCAGCTTTTCAAAGACATTGACCATTGATCTTTATATTTCTATTTGCATGTAGACACTATTTAGAAAATTGGCATGTTTTAGGTCATATATCCTCTTAGAAAAACTCGCATATCGATATGGCCTGGGATATAAGTTTGTCCCAATTCATCTTCAATATTATAATTTAAGATACACTTGATTTTTTAGTTTTTTTACCTTGTTTCTTGGATGTTTCATCTCTATTGCTTTTTAGAGTTTCTCTTTAAGCTTATTTATACCATTTTTGTATTCCTAACTAAGGAAAAATAAATGTACAAAATACCAAATACTGATAACCAAAATAGGATATAAACTTATTAACCAATCTAATAAAAATAAATCCAAATCAAATGGAGATAAAAGATCTAGATTATTGGTACATAATGCCAAAAATAAGTTCAAATAAACTTAAAGGAAATTAAATTTATGGATGAGTTGCCTCCCAATAAGAACTTTTTTATAAGTACTTTAACTAGACTCTTTCCTTAAACTAGATAAATTATTAGAATAATGTGGTTACTCCCTTCTTTATCATTGTAAAGTATGCCATATAACCTCCATTTTTACTTATCTTATCCCTTTTTCTTTTTCTTTGATGATTTCATGAAAAAATCAAAACAATTAGGTTTTTTTCCATGTATTATCATTTAAGAAAACAAATCCTTCATTTCTAACCCTAGGTATCAATTCACTTTCCTTAACATTGATTATTGCACTTACTATAGCTAAGAAGGGTCTACCTAGGATTAATGACTATTACTTTTATTAAAGTAGTGCTCTAAAGGCAATCACCTTTAGCACTTTTGTACAAACTTTATTTTGATTAATAAAGTGAAAGACATTTTTCATTGATTTGATATTCGTTTATATATGAATTCATATTGATCTTAAATCAAATTAATGAAGTCCATGATACAAAACAAAACATGAAGGAAATCATGATGAGATCATGATAATGAGAATCCTATCATGTGTAATTATATTAGTATCTAAATAATCCCTAGTCATAGGATTAATAAAGCAGGACATTATTAATCCAGATAGACTAGCACATGTTATACTCCTTGATTTGATCAAGCAGTGGATCTCGTAAACTGTAAGAATGAGTTGCTTAGAGTTAACATGTGGATGCTTACTAAGAGTAGTAAGTACATCGGATGACCCACTATGAGATTATCATATGGTTGATCTATCGAATGTAAATGATTAATCTCATCATAGTAATGGTGCAAATATCCTTAGACTTGAGGTACTCAAGGATATCTTGGATATTAATCCTATGCTTTGACATCATTCCTTGTTACCTCAATAAGAGGTCGCTCTCAATATGGTGATTAGGCACAGCTATTGGTATTCGAAGATAATTAGGTAGCCAATAAAGGATTCACCAATCCTGATAGAAGGACATAATACCCATGGCCTTTTGTCGGGGTCATTACTCGGGAATCTTCGATCAGAGCAGTTATGTGTCATAGAGAGAGTCTTCAATGACACATAAGAGTAATGAGATCCTGGGACAAGAACTAACATCACTTGGACTAGATGTCAGTCTAGTGGGAGTTGACACATAGCCCATACTCCGAACCAAATGGAGTATAGTATGGTGAAAGGACGAATTGCATGGTAATTGTCTATGGAACGGTTCATATTTTGGATAATTAACTATCAAAG
This sequence comes from Erythroxylum domingense, assembly GCA_025594535.1. Lineage (NCBI taxonomy): Eukaryota > Viridiplantae > Streptophyta > Magnoliopsida > Malpighiales > Erythroxylaceae > Erythroxylum > Erythroxylum domingense. Next base: position 2,760,913 of record JANQBM010000007.1, read on the forward strand.
AGTTTATGTGTTAATCCACTTATATTCCAGCAAATTAGCATCATGAATGATTTGATTGAATTAAGAGTTAATTCAAGTGCCTAAAATAATCGAGAACTTAAGGGTCACACATATAAAAGATCAAATGAAAAACATAGTGTGTATGACCAAATTTAAGCAGGCCACAATCGTGGGTGAAGACGAGCCAGGCCACGATCGTGACAAAAGGCATGAATGGGTACATAAGTGAGTTCTTCACTTATGTACACAAGGTTCTACCACTTATTACACAATCAAGTGAGAGCATAGGGCTCTAGAAAAGTTCTAGAGTGAGAGAGAGGAATCAAGAGTCTTGTTTATGCAATTTATGTAAGAGTTACATGAATCAAAGTGCACGTAACAAGATTCTTGATCTATCTTTTCATATTGAGCATTTACTAGAACTCATCTAGTTTGGTGCTCAAATAAACTCTTATACATTACTTCTTATTGATCTTTGCGTGTTCTTGGGTGATCAAGGAAGGGTTTGGTGTTTGCAAGAACCTAAAAAAGGAGAAGAAACAAGAAAGGAGGAGAAACATAAGGTAAAAAGGTTTTATATTTCATGTTCTTTACATATCTATGCATACATGTTAAGATTATGTAGTTTTCGGGTTGTCGTGGTGTCGAAATCAAGCCACTACATTTGCATGCATATTATGCATGCAACCATGGCTAACCTAACAGTGGTATCAAAGCAAGTTTATGCATGTAATAGATGATGTATTGAATATGTGTAAAGTGTTTGTTGGGTTGTGACTGACATGCATATTGATTTGGAATAATTCGTGTAAAATGTAGAATTATTTTTTCCTAATTTTCTTTCCCAGAAATGTTTATAATATGTTAGATTATATTTCTATAAAATGAAATTGCAATTGAATGTCATTTGCTATTTTATTTCGAATTAATATCCAGACTGTTCATATGTTGATTTTTGGGAATTTCTGGAAAACTAAATGCATTTGCTGATTTTGAAAATTTCATAATAATTCTAGAATTTTTTCTGTTTTTCTTTCACTGAAATGTTTATAAGGTGTTATGTTATGTTTCTGCTAAAGGAAAATGCAATTGAATGTCATATGCTATTTTATTACGAATTTAGTTTCAGCCTTATGTATGTATGAAGTTCTGGAAATTCTAGAAATGTGATGAACATGTATGCATGTAAATTCTACATTAATTTTTATAAAAATTATTTTTATAAATTTTATGCATGCACATGTAAGATGAGATGTTGCCATGTGTATGAGATGTATGACACTTATTATTAAAGTGATTATCTTATGCATGCAAGATGTAATGTTTGACTAGTGTTAGAAGTAATACGAAAAGTGTCATACACATGTGATGAGTTGGCTTATTCCTATTTATTAATAAATAATTCATAAGAATTAGGCTCTCAAATTTTTTATTAGACACATTTAGAACGTGTATAAGATTCAGGAGTTTTTCCAAAATTAATTGAATTTGATTCAATTACTAAATCAAGTAAAAGTCAACATTAGTTAACTTTTTGAAAGTTGATGAAGTTGACTTACTTATGACTTATACTATATGTATTTCGGTTATAAGACCTTAATAAAGTTTCTATGTGATAATAAATGTATTATTTTGATGTTAATAACATGCTTAATGCATGTGCTTGAAATTAGGGTTTCGAAAATTTTCAGAACATCGAATCAGTCCCTTTAGTGTCTAGTAGGTTAACTTATTTATCTTAACGATTTTGGCCGTCAAGATAATTTTGACTAGTGCCAAAATTGTTTAGATAAATTTGAAATAACCTAGGGATATTATAGATGACTAATTGATGTACAGAAATTTTGGAAACCTTAGGGATTAATTTAGAATTAATCCAAGTAGAGCATAGCATTTCTAGTGTGACTAAAAAAAGGGCATATAAACTAGGATTAAAGTGTTTAATCTAGACATCAAAATAATTGAATTTTAGGGTTCCTAATCAAATCACATTCATAATTCGGAGTTATGGATATAAGCTCAATTTAATTGAGTTGTACATAATCTAAATATATATTTGTGATATACATAATCAAGATCATCCAAATATTGATGAGACCAAAGAACAAATCCCTCAACCAAATATTATGACTTACGCCTTCTATTGATATGGCAAGAACTAGAGTTATTTTAGAGTTGGGTTATTAGGAAAACCCAAGCCCGCTCTACACGAATATGTTCAAACTATGGAAATTAGATTTTCAAATTAATAGGTTGGTCCTAACTGGAAGCGTTGATTTGTTGGGCAAACTTAAGTCAATATGGATAGAGGCAAAGTTAGGTTATATACATAGGATGTATAAAAATCAAGAGTTGATAACCCAATGAGTGTGCTAAATCAACAGTTGATGGCACAAGTCAATAGTTGCATAATTAAATGCAATTGGTATGAATGATACATATCGATTGGCTTAAGATGGCTTGTTGGGCAAACCCAAGGTCATTCTTGGTGATATCAGATATCGACCCATTAAAAAAACTATAAGTTTTTTTGAATTCGCAGTGAGGGCTATGGATTTGAATAAGAATAATGGGACCCATAGTGCATGTGATTAAAGTCCTTATCGATATGCATTAATGTACATTCTAGCACTTTCTCTCATTCTTCTAGGTTATTGAATCACACGATGTCTTCTAGTGTAAATTTATGCTCCCTGTTAGATTCCAAAAAACTCATAGGACCAAACTTTTTGGATTGGCCACGAAGTTTGAGAATTGTTATCAAATCTAAAAAACTAGGATATGTCTTAGATGAACCACTTCCCGATCCCCCTACTGTCGATGCATTTGATCAAGATCAAACAGCTTATAAGAAGCTATTAGATGATATTGAGTTAGTTAGCTGTATAACGCTAGCCTCTATGTCACCAAAACTATAAAAGCAGCATGAGGTTATGGATGCTCATACCATAGTCTACCATCTGAGGGAACTGTTTGATGAGCAAGCTTGGTCTAAAACGTTCGAGACCTTGAGGTTGCTTTTTCATTCTAAAATGGCTAAGGGATCATCTCCAGTGTAGTATGCGCTGAAGATGAATGGATACATTGAGAGATTAGCTAGTTTGGGCTTCATAATGGATCATGAATTAAGTATATAATTAATTTTGATTGGGTGAACTAATAGTTATTCATAGTTTGTGCTTAACTATCAGACAAACCAAATATCCACAACAATACCTGAGTTGATTATTCTGCTTAAAACAGCTGAGCAGACTGTCAAGAAAGACCAAGAAAGACAGTAAGGCTGTGATATTGGTGGGCTCTGCTTCTGGTTCTTGAAAGAAGAACCAAAAGAAGAAGAAGAAGTCTAAGAAGCTAGTAGGAGTTGTAGCCAAGAAGAAGGCAAAGGAGATAACTTCAAAGGGGATATGCTTCCATTGCAACAAAGAAGGACATTGGAAGAGGAACTGCAAAGCTTATCTAGAGTCACTGAAGCAGAAGAAGACATTTCTGATCATAACATTTGGGTATTAGATACCAAATATGACTCACACATATGTGTTGATATGCAGGGTCTCAGGGATAGTAGATCGCTCAAGAAGGGAAAGATGGACCTACGTGTGGGAAATGGAGCAAAAGTTGCTACATTAGCCTTAGGGACATATGTTTTGTATCTTCCTAGTGGGCTAGAGTTAGTTTTGGAAAATTGCTATTATATAATCGTTGTGAATAAAAACATTGTAACTTTTTCATGTCTTAATAAAGCGAAATTTCATTTAACTTTTTTAAGTAATGGTTGTTTAATTAAGTTGAATAAAATTTTGTATGGTACTGCTACATTGTTCAATGGAATTTACATATTAGATTTGTCTAATCCAATTTTAAATATCAGTGACAATAAAAGAAAAAAACGAGATAACTTAAAATCATCTTACTTTTGGCATTGTCGATTTAGCCATATAAGTGAGAAAAGTATAATTAAGTTACACAAGAATAGTATAACCTAGGGTCATTTGATTATGAATCATATGACACATGTGAATCTTGCTTGTTAGGTAAGATGACTAAATTACATTTTAAAGGAAAGGGTGAACAAATGAATGGGTTATTAGACGTAATACATTATGATGTATGTTGTCCGATGTCCATTCATGCCAGAGGTGGTTTTGTGTACTTCATTACTTTTATCGATGATTATTCATAATATGGGTATATGTATTTAATGAGAAACAAGTCTAAAGCGTTTGAAATGTTCAAACAATTTAGACATGAAGTAGAGAAATAACTTAGTAGAAGTATTAAGACACTTTGATCAGATCGAGGGGGTGAATACTTAAAACGAGGCATTTCTAACTTATCTCGAAGATAATGGGATAGTATCTCAGTGGACTCCACCTTACATACCACAATATAATGGTGTGTCTGAAAGGAGAAATCGAATCTTGTCAGACATGGTAAGGTTGATGATGGGCTTAACAGATCTACCAAAATCCTTTTGGGGTTATGCACTCGAGACTGTTATTAATGTGACAAACAAAGTCCCTTTAAAGGCAGTTGAAGTTACTCCATATGAGATATGGACTAATAAAAGGCCCTATCTTTCACATATGAAAGTCTGGGGCTGTCCGGCTTATGTGAAGCGGATTCAATCAGGCAAGCTTGAAGCGAAATTTGATAAATGTCTATTTATATGATATCCTAAGGAAATAATTGGATATCAGTTGTATAATGCTTTAGAGCAAAAGGTGTTTGTTTCAAAGCATATTGTCTTTTTAGAGAAAGAGTTTCTTCTAAGAGAAGACAGTGGGAGCAAAGTTGAACTTGATGAAGTTTATGATGTTCAAACATACGCAGATCAATTACTTGAACCTGAAATTGTTATTCACAGAGGTAAGACAACATTTGAACCTTCTGACACACAAAATGTTTGTAGGTTAAGTAGGATACACATTTTTTTAGAGAGATATGAATTTCTCATAAATGAACACAATGATTTATTGCTCATAGAGGACGATGAGCCTATAACCTATGAAGAGGCTCTGAAAAGTTTTGAATCTAAAAAATGACTTCAAGCAATGAAGTCTGAAATGGATTCAATGTATGAAAACCAAGTATGGATTACCCACCCAAAAGGTTAAAACCCATAGGGCGTAAGTGGATTTTTAAGAAGAAATCGACATGGAAGGTAATGTGATTACCTGTAAAGTGAGGCTAGTCGTTAAAGGTTATCGTTAAAGACAAGGGGTTGAATATGACGAGACATTTAGCCCTGTTGCTACGCTTAAATCAATTAGAATACTCCTAGCCTTTGTTGCTCATTATGATTATGAAATATGGAAGATAGATGTGAAGACAACTTTCCTAAATGGAAACCTAGCTGAGAATTTATATATGATACAATTTGAGGGCTTCATATCTAGAGATGGTAGAAAGGTATATAAGCTTCAGAAATCCATTTATGGATTGAAGCAAGCATTTAGCAGTTGGAACAGCCAATTGGATGAGACAATTAAAGAGTTTGGTTTTTCTCAAAATCCTGATGAACCTTGTGTGTACAAGAAGGTTAGTGGGAGTGCTATCATATTCCTTGTGTTATATGTGGATGACATATTACTAATAGGAAATGATATCTCAAGTTTGCAATTAGTCAAAGTTTGGATGTCCCAGAATTTTTCCATGAAAGACCTTGGAGAAGCAACGTATATATTGGGAATGAAGATCTATAGAGATAGATCAAGGAAGTTGCCAGGTCTTTCACAATCAACATATATAGATAAAGTGCTTAATAGGTCTAGCATAGAGCAATCCAAGAGAGGGTTTCTTACCATGACTCATGGGATAAAACTCTCAAAATATATATGTCCCAAGACATAAGATGAGAGGACTCACATGAGTGTTATTCCATATGCTTCGACAGTAGGATTAATCATGTATGCTATGTTATGTACAAGACCCGATATATAGTATGCTTTAAATGTTACGAGCAGATATCAATCGGATCATAGTGAGGGTCACTGGGTGGCTGTTAAGAATATCCTAAAGTACTTAATAAGGACTAAGGATGTATTCTTGATATATGGAAATGGATATCTCGTAGTGAGTGGGCATACAGATACCAGTTTTCAATCTAATCAGGATGACTCCAAATCTTAGTTAGGTTATATTTTCACATTGAATTGTGCAGCTGTCAGTTAGAAGACTTCCAAACAAGAGACAATTACATATTTGACGACCGAGTCAGAGTACAATATAGTTGCAGAAGCGGCAAAAAGAAGTTGTTTGGATCAAGAAGTTTATTATGAAACTTGGAGTGGTTCTTAGCATAGTAGACCCAATATTGTTGTACTGTGACAACAACGGAGCTATTGTGCAAGCCAAGGAACCAAGGTAAGGTCTCATTAGAGGTCCAAGCACGTACTCAGGAGATATCACCTGATTAGGGAGATAATTGATAGAGGTGATGTGAAGATAGAGAGAGTGCCCACAGATCATAACATCGCTGATCTTATGACTAAGCCACTTCTTCAAACAAAATTTGATCCTTATGTACTCGCCTATGGTATTAGATACAAAGGCGATAGACTTTATTGTAAGTGGGAGATTATTAAAATAGTGCTCTAAAGGTAATCACCTTTAGCACTTTTTTACAAACTTTATTTTGATTAATAAAGCGAAAAGTAATTTTCATTGATTTGATATTCGTTTATATATGAATTGATATTGATCTTAAATTAAATTAATAAAGTCCATGATATAAAACATAGCATGAAGAAAATCATGATGAGATCATAAAAATGAGCTTCTAATCATATGCAATTAAGATTAATGAGATCATAATAATGAAGAGGGTCTTCAATGATACATAAGATTAATGAGATCCTAGGATAAGAACTAACATCACTTAGACTAGATGTGATGTGATGTGATCAATGTAGTGGGAGTTGACACATAGCCCATACTCCGAATCAAGTGAGGTATAGTATGGTGAAAGGATGAATTGCATAGCAATTGTCTATGAAAAGGTTCATAAGTTGGATAATTAACTATCGAAGAGTTCGTGTGTTAATCGATTTATATTCTGATAAATTGGCATCATAAAATCCTTCATGATTTAATTGAAGTAAGAGTTAATTCAAGTGCCTAAAATAACCAGGATCCTAAGGGTCACACGCATAAAAGATCGAATGAAAAATATAGTGAATTTAAGCAGGCCACAATCGTGACTCATAGGCCATGATCGTGGCCTAGCTCGTCAATGCCTTCAGCCTAGGCCACGATCGTGGCCTGACTCAACTTCGGCCATGATCGTGGCCTTGTTGGCCACGATCGTGACAGACGGCACGAATGGGTATATAAGTGAGTTCTTCACTTATGTACATAAGTGAGTTCTTACCACTTCTTACACACTCTTGATTCCTCTCTCTCACTCTAGAAGACTTCTAGAGTGAGAGAGAGGAATCAAGAGTCTTGTTCTTGCAATTTATGTAAGAGTTGCATGAGTTAAAGTGCATATAACAAAATTCTTGATCTATCTTTTCATATTGAGCATCTACTAGAACTCATCTAGTTTGGTGCTCAAATAACTCTTATACATTACTTCTTCTTGATCTTTGCGTGTTTTTGGGTGATAAAGGAAGGGTTTGGTATTTGCAACAAACCAAATAAGGAGAAGAAACAAGAAAATAGGAGAAACATAAGGTAAAAAGGTTTTATATTTCATGTTCTTTACATATCCATGCATGCATATTAGATTTTGTAATTTTTGGGTTGTCATGGTGTCGAAATCTTGATTCCGACACTTCTACTACATTCATATGAATGTAATACATGCAACCATGGCTAACCCAACAACTTTTTCTCAATATAGAAAATTTTCAGGAATATGAAAGTACTAATTTTAACAATTACATTTTCCTTAACACCTCTAGAAATTTTTTAAATTATCATCAAGATACATCACTCTTCTTTGATTCATCTAATCCTAATCTTTTCAGCATAACATAATATATGACATTAATAGTTGCTCCTAAATATACTAATTACTTATTAATACAAAAAATACTAATTGTGCATGAAATGTTAAAACTCTATATGTTAACCAACTTTAGTAGTGTGTTGTTTAAGAGGACTTCTTCTTCATAATCTTTTTCTTCAGGATCTTCTTTGTCCCCCTCTTAAGTAATAGTCTTTTCCTTTTTGATTTTTTGAAATAATCTGGTAGTATAAGGAATTTTCAATCGGTACTCCCTTAGTGGTTTCCTTAGCTTGCTCTCTTATTCCTTCATAATGTCGGTTAACTTTTTTTACTTTAGAGAAACATCCTTGACATATTCCCTAAGATTGGGTATTTTGTTACTAGGTACGATGCCCTATAGTCTCTCTATTATCACCTTTTTCAATTGACCTATCTGAACTTCAAGATTCCTTATCAAAGCTTTAAGATTTTAAAATTGAGAAGCAGTTTCTTGTATGAAATCTCTCATCATATCCCCTAGACTTATTGGCTTCTCTTTTTATAGAGGTTGTTGAAAAGCTATCGAAGGTTATATCTGAACCTGTTAATTTTTCTAAGAGAAATTTGGATGACTTCTTCATCCTAAATTATAATTTTTGTTATATGGGATGTTCTACCTCTGTAAGCTTCCTATAAAATTAACTTGCTTTATTGATTATGCCATGGGATTCCCATTTTCATCCTTTATTCCTTAATATCCCTAATCATATAATTCATAGCTTATAAATTAAGTTGTTCTTGATGAAGAGCTATTTCTTAGTATTACCTTCATTTGAGATATTAGTGCAATTATGCATCTATATTATGGATTGTAGAAGATCTGTTCGCTCATACACTTTTTGATTGTCACTAGTAGTTGTTTATTATCATCTCTTCAATTAGTTCTAGGGTCATCTCTAAAGTATTATTGTTTAATTTTCCACTAGTTGCAGAATTTATCATCTGCCTTGTAGAGTTTACCAAAACATTATAAAATTTCATAACTTACATTAGTGTTAGAAGTTTATGTCTAAGCACTTCATTAATAGATCTTTGTATCTCTCTTATACTTCATAGAAAGTGTCATTGTCAAATTAGAAAGAGATATCATTACTTAGCTTTGATGTCTTGGATGATGAAAAATATTTGGAAAGAAGCTTCTTAACAAGGCTTTACCAAGTGTAATTAATGCAACTAGTAATGCTTTTAGCTATTGATTAACTTAATACCTCAATGTAAATGGGCATAAATAAACCTAATGACATTTTTGGTCACCCCATTAATCTTAAATGTGTCACAAATCACCAAGAATTTAGTGATGTATGCATTGGAATCTTCATTAGATAATCCTCAAATTGTATATTATATTGTAGCATTTGAATTATATTAGGCTTAATTTTTAAATAATGAGCAGTTATATGTGCCTTATAATGCTTGATTGTGCTCTTAAGACAGATGATTTAATATATTCTATAATTATTCTCCTTTCTTTTTCCATATTTTTCAAGTTTTATCCCTATTATATCTCTAAGTTTTTGCTTATTCCATTCTCTCTAATTCCAACATAAGGTTCTCCAAAGTTTTAGATCTTCTTTAAGAAATACAAATTGTCAACTTCTTTTTGTACACTACAATTACCCCCAAAATCGAAGTAAACCAAAACAAAGAAAATATATAAAGAAAAATAGAAAAAGAAATCTAAAAAAATAAAATAAAATATCAATAAAAATAAACTAAGAAGAGAACATAAAAGACTAAAAAATAGTTAATATATTTCTTAAAGCCAACTTTCCTAACAATGATACCAAAAACTTAGTGAGTGTGCTAATGATTTGTGCTTTTATGCGTCAACTCTACCAAAGTTTTTCTTATTAAAAATCTATCACTCATTAGTTAGGTGAGTACATCTATTCTTGATAAGAAACATAATGGTAAGTAGGATTTGAATATAAAGAATAAGCGATGTGGATTATAAAGCCTAACTTTATTGACTAGTCTAAGGATAATAAATTGTAACAGCCCAGACCACCCGCTTGCAGATAATGTCCGCTTTGGGCTTCGGCCCCTCGGGCCTCGCATTCTCACGGTTTTGTTTTTCCAGCGTGTAAGCCTCTTTAGGGCATTACTCCCGCAGGACTTCCCAGGAGGTCACCCATCTTGGTACTGCTCTTGCCCTAGCACATTTAACTTTGGAGTTCGGATGGGATACGGTGCGTTGGGGGATGGAGAACACGTCTGCAAGGGAGAGGTATCCACACCGTTATAAGGCATGCTTCGTTCCCCTCTCCTACCGATATGGGATCTACGCTCCACGGCACTGTGGCCGTTGGGTAGTCTCACCCCCTTGGGAGGCTAGCATCCTCGCTGCATACCGATTAGGGTACTGGCTCTGATACCAATTCACATAAATGTAACACTCCACTCCCGCTAGACCCGAACCCGATATCAACGGTGATATCCGAGTCCGTGCCCCGCGAGGGTGGTGTGCCACATCATAAAACAATCAAACAGTCGGTATATATATATATATATATTTTAAAACCAAACACAAACGTAAAGTACAGACCATGATAACTAAATTGGCCTATTTTATTTTATAACCAATTTCACCAAAACAAATTAATCAACAAAAACTTTTATTAGCCACTTGGGCCCATTTCAAGTTACAAAAATACAATCATTTCCAGTTTCTCAAAATTAATACAAA
>JANQBM010000007.1:2774773-2785586 GCA_025594535.1 Erythroxylum domingense
TGAAAAGGGAAAAGTGAGCACACAGTAAGTGTAAAGTGTTTTAAAAGTGTTTTCAAAAAAAAAATTTATACCGACTTCTGTTAAGTGTTTAGTGAAGTGTTAAGTGATGTGACATACCACCTTCGCGGGGCACGAATCCGGATATCACTGTCGATATCGGGTTCGGGTCCGGCGGGAGTTGGGGTGTTACAACATTAGTGGATAATTCCATTACTTTAAGTTTCTATAACAAGAAAGACCAGTTAACACTATCAAAAGCTTTATCGAGATCAATCTTTATAGAGAAATTTTGTGGAAAATCTCTTCTTGCATATCCCTTTATAAGCTCTTATACTATTAATATGTTATCCTCAATTAGTCTGTTACTTAGAAAAACACCTCAGTTCCTACTGATTATAGAATTTAATACAATTTTCAATTTATTTGCCAATAATTTTGTGATGATCATATATAGAAAATTTATACAAGTAATTAGCATGAAATTAGTAGAAGAAGAGGGGTAAGAGGATTTAGGATCTAAACATAGATATGCTTTATTGATCTCTTTTAGCAGTTCTTGAAAAATTTATGCACTGCTTCTTTGATAACTCTTCCTATCTTGGCCCAATTTTTGTAGTAGAATTTGCCATTAAATCCATCTAGTCCTAGAGCTTTCACACCGTTTATATTGAACACCATATTTTCAATTTCACTATCGTCCACTGGTATGATTAAATTGACTAATTTTTCATTTGAAATTATGGTAAGAATAAAGTGCTTTAGTGATTCTTATGTGGAATTTGTAGGTACCTCAATACCTAGTAGGCTTTTGTAGTTCTTCACAACTTCCTTTTTAATATATTATTTACCAATCAACCTACCATTCTCATTAGTAATAAATCATATCTTGCTAGAGTTTCTCCTAGCTGAGAGAGCATTAAAGAATAATTTTGAGCACTTATCTCTTTCCTGTATCCAATTCACTCTAGTACTTAGTTGGATTCGTGAATTATGATTATTCAAAACTTGCAAATAGTTTTTAAGAGCTTTCTTTTCCTTATTCAACAAATGCAAGTCACCAAGATCATTTGCTAGTATCTTTTAAATAGAGGATAGTTAATCATTAGCCTTTTCAATTTCTGCCCTATTATTAAGACTTATTAAGAAATTAAGATGTTTTGGTTCCTATTTGATTGCCTTGAGTTTTTGCAAGCACATAAATTGCTTTGTTCCTTTCACAGAGAATTCCAAGCCTTCATCTATAGCATCCTAAAAGCCATCAACCTTAACGAGAAAGTTATTGAATATAAAAAGATGTTTTACACTGACCTTGGTAAATAAATTTTCTATCTTGATAAAATTATGATCCAAAAAATTACGATCCATAAAGTGCACTTTGACTCTTAGGAAATGAGTTAGCCAGTCTATATTCATTAAAGCCCTATCTAATTTCATCCTTATAAAGCATTTTATGGATTACTTGCTACTCTATGTGTATGTATGTCCTTCATATTTGAGGTTAGTTAGTTCTACTTCCATAATGGAATCATAAAGGTCTCGGTTGTAATTCAATAAATTACAGTTAGTATCTGCTTCAGATCTATATGGAGTGGTGTTAAAATCCCCACAAACTAGCCAGAGGCCTACGCAAAAACCTTTACTTTTTTTAGATTTCTCTAAATATCTTTCTTTGAAAAATAGTATTAAACACATGAATAAAGTAGAAAAAATTGATGAATTCTCCATCTTGAAACACACCTTGGTGTGCATTAGTTGTTCATTCAATTTAATTTGTCCCATTTTCACAAGATCATCATTATAACAAATGATGATTTTGCCAAAACCATGATATTGATGATTTGATAGTAACTTCCAGTGTGATACCAATCTATTCAGTGTATTTAGATTTTCCTACTTGATTTTAGTTTCTAATCCCTTAATATAAAATCCCTTAAAGCATTCAGATTAGATGGGCAATTTAATCCCCTCACATTTTATAAAATTATATTCATTTTAAAATGCCTTTACCTTTGGGGCTTTTTTTTATTGCTTTTATTAAATTTCTTACTTTACCCATTTTGTAATTGTTCATCCATATTATCCTTTAGTTGTTATAATCTCTCAGTTTGGATTAGAGTGGAGCATGGAGGCTGATTTATGGGACCTTCTATTTGATCATTTTCCTTCCCTTTAGGAGAGATTATAGAATCCTTGACCTACTCCTTTTCCTTATGATAAGTAATCTCCTTTTTTGGTTAGGGATTTTAAGACTTTTCTTTCTAAAAAACCATTGGACTGTCATTTATCTCCTGATTCTCCTCCTCTAGCCCTATTAGCTCAAAAAAATCTCCTATTTGAAAAACCTTCTAATAGGTTTCCATGCTTTTCCTTGGGCTCTTAAATATGGTCTCTATTGGTATGTAACATATACATTATCTTCCTTTAAAGATTTTTTAGTAGTTAGCCTTATAATAGGTATATTGTCTTTTAGGTACTTTGAAATGTCCATATTGATACAAATTCTTACAAATCTAATACATCTTCTCTTAATATTGTTCTCACCCTATACAAGGACTGTCCTAAATATCTTGTAAACATGCTTAGAACCTGAGTTGTCTAATATTCAAGAGGAATGTTATGAATTTTTACCCACAATGGAATGTTTCTATGCTTGATGTCTTGCAACCCTATTCCTGGTTGAATGTCTGCAAGAATAAAGAGAGTTGGAAGATGTGCCATGATCCCTCCTCCATAATATTGAGAGTTTCAAATTTGGATTTGAAGTTAAATACTACTTTGCCCCTACTACTTATTTCCAGCTTTTTAGTATGGTTAGAAGCTTCTGCTCAAGTAACTTAGGAGGATGAGTTAATGTTGGAGGAGTAAGATGAGAGGGATCAGACTTTTTAAAAGTATGAGATTGGTTTGAAAGGGAAAATGGAAAGGGTAAAGGAGGGAATTCAGGAGAATTTTTAAGCTTCATTCTTCTGAAAAGGGAAGACAACTTTAGGCAGGTATAAGTTTAGTGAAAAAATATTACTTAAAATGGTAATAACTCAAAGGTATGAAATTAGGATAGCTGTGAAGATTAAATTACCCCTAATCAGAGAGTTATAAGAAGGAGAGAAAAAAACACAGTGAAATCAGGAAAGGGAGGGGATGATTAGAAGAAGATGGTGAATAGTAGCCAAAGTAAAACAGTAAAGAGGAGATAATAATGGGAAGGGGCTCAGTTAAGCCATGGTCATAACCAAGTTAGCGAGAGGATGGAGCACTTGTCACTAGCCATTCTTCCCAACCAAAGCACTCATCATGATATCCCACACATAACCTACTTGATAATAATTTATCTCATAATTGTTTCACTATAATCCTTGAGCTTAGAATTTCATTAGCAATTGGTATATGATAGAATTACTCATACTATAAAGAATGGCCATTAAATTATAGCATTATATATAAATGTTCTTTTTATTATATATAGTTATGTCATATTGTTATTCTATCATATTCCATCAACACACTAAATAGGTTATATGATATATTTGGTGTGGAAGTAAGCCAACATTTCTTTATCTATCATAACTTTGTCCTTAATATTATAAGCAAATATATCTTTCTTTTCTTGTAGATTTGTTCTCTCCTAAAACCAAGTAAGGTGAGGTCACATGTTTCAATCTATCCATTACAATTCCCATCTCTTTGAATGCATCATATAACTATATATTAGTGGTACTCCCAATATTTAATAATATTCTTTTAACAAGGAAGTTAATTATCCATAGAATAATAACCATGAATTCTTTATAAGGTGGATCAAAGACTAATTATCTAGTTCTTAGAAGGTGATTTCAAAGACTCACATTCATTTTTACGTATGTTTGGATCATCTTGTTCATTATAACTCTATCCTCATTATGCATTCATTAAATTATTTCAAATGTTTATGATATCATATATGTGTTAAGACCAAAGATTTGGATTACTCAAATGTAAAACACTATAGGTAATCCCTTAAGCTTTCTTCTTTCCTTTAAGTTATAAATATTATGGATATTAAAAAAAATGGGATATAAACCTGAAAATTAACTTCTGAACGCTAGAGACAAGACTTTGAACCCTGTGACTACATGTAATCCCTTAAGCTTTCTTCTTACCTTTATGCTATAGATATTAAGGATATTACTAGTAATAGGAAAACGGGATATGAACTTGGAATTTGACTTTTGAAACTTAAAGATAGGGCTTTGAATGTTGAACATGCCATACTGATCATTATAAAGGAGAAAACCTTACATTTTATGGCATCAGATATACCATGAAGATCCATTAGATCCTTATATTTGTGCACATGATCCAAAAGGTCTTGCATGTCATTGTAAGCATCTATGGTTGAATCTTAAACCTAATAAATAATCTATCTTCTAGGAAATTAGGTATCATAGGATATCAATTATAAAACTTACCTATTATGTGTAATGTTCTAGTGGCATTGATTGTAGCAATATAGGTGGGGCTCCTTTCGCTGATGGTCTTAGGATGTGGGACTATACCTTTCACATATGTACTACCTTTCTTGCATTATTTTTTGACTTTTTAACTTTAAACAAAATTTTCTTTGAGCTTCTTACTAGCTAGAGGAGTATTAGGGGTGTTGGTTGTTCCAGTAAGGTTAGCAAATGGATCACTTTTATACATATCTAATTTTTTCCTTATAGTGGGGGTATCTTAGCTAATTTGAATTTTTTAAATAGAAATATTATAATATTTAATAATTATTTCACACATATAGTGCTAAATGATAAATCTCTTTCTCCTTTTATCATCCACCTTTTTCTTTCTCTTTTCACTTACTTTCATCTAAAATAGTAACCTCAAGGTGGCCTTTCCCTCCTACCTTATAACCAAAATCCCCTTCCCAAAAAAAATAAAGAACTAAAAAGTTTCCCCACTTTCTTTTTCTTCATATTTTCCTTTTTATGATTATTTTGTTTTTATTTTAGAACTTAATTTTATTTAAAATTGGCAGCTTAAATAAGCTTTAAGGTTTACTTGGTTTCTTTCTCCTTTCCATAAGTTAGAAATTGATTATTTGCCTTCTTTATAATGCCTATTTTCTTAAAAAACATTGTTTGCATGCCTTAAATTTTTTGGCAAGAAGTTCAATATTTTACCTATATTTATTTTGAAATTAAATTTCATGTAAAGGAAATGATAAAGTTTTTTATGTTAAAATTTTTTGCAATATTTCTTATAGTAAGGCATATAATCAAAAGAATGAATAATATTTTAACTTTATAATAATTATAAAATAAAGTTTTGAGCTTTAAGCTAAAATGTTCTCTTTTATATTTCTCCTCTACAAATTGCAGTTTAAAATTTATAAGGATTTACATATGCCTTTGCTACTTGATATAATTGTATGAAAGGTAATTTTTTAATTTTTGTTATGCTATATCAAAATGTTAACAAAATAATACTTTTATCTTGAGAATTCGAACTTGTATATTTTAATTTTCTATAGCTCTTCTCTTTTGTGGCAAGTTATTCTTTTTGTGACAAAGAATAAGATCCAGCTTTTTTACTCCATAATAGTTTCGAAGCCAAGACTTCATATTTTTAGTTTTTTTTAAAACTTATTAAACCTAACATCAACTTGTTGCTAATTTCTCTATTTTTTATTTTTGGGGAGACCATGGTTATTTCTCTTGGTAAGGAGCAAATATTGAATAGGGAGACAATAATGAATATTTTTTGGATAAAATCTTTATCATTCATCTTGTTTCTTTTTTTTAATAATGTCTTAAGTTTTCCTACTAATAAAGTTAGTTTTATTGTTTAGTCCAATTTTTAAATTATGATTATTTTTATCAAGTTAAAATATATTCTTATATTGAGATTGTTAGTGTCCATCCAATTCTTTTAAATATTTAATATTTTAGACAAACCTATTTATGATGTATAAAGTCTCATGGTATAATATATTAACGTATATATGTTGAACCAAGTAGGTTCATTCCCATTTTTCTTTTTATGGTTATAAGTATTGGAATAATAATGAAACTTATTTGAGTGTTCAAGTTCCACAGTTTCAAGTTAAGGCATGATGATGCATGGGTGTATTTTCTTGAAGTAACGAAATATGCTTGTCACCTTAGATGAGTTTACATAAATTCGAGGCTATAATTTGATGCAGATTAATTCATTTGAAGTGTTGATTCAAGATATAGAAAAGTAACTTGAAGAATTTCAAGAGGTATTCACATATTTTGGAATGACTTTAGAAGGTAATGAAATAATTGAGCACGATAAGATCCAAGAAACAAAACTAAGGAGAATTACTTTTATTGTTGGTTCACAAGCCTAAAGTAATTAACCTATAACCATTCGATCAAATAGGACTGATTGACTTCTATAATGATAATGAACCTATACTAATCAACCTCTAAGAGTAGTTAACTTATAGGAGTTATGGGATTTATGTTACAAATTATCATATTTTTCTCATACAAACTTCAATGATTTTAGTAATGGCTACAAAGGTTAAAACATCTTTAAGAAGCCTTCAAACCTAAAATATCTCAATAAAAATAGGTGAAAAAAATAAAAAATCAAGTGCTACAAGATATTTAAATATTTTTTATAGTATTGATACTGTATTCTAATAAGAGAAAGCTATATATATTGAGAGAGTTGTGTAACTATTAAGTAAGTTTGTGAAATTGTAAGGTTTAGTGGTGTTTTAGAGAGTGTTTTAATAACTTTAAACTTATACTAATTACTCTTCACCCAAAAAAGAGAAAAGTACTATTCACTCTTAAAATATGATTAATAATTAATTCATAATTCTTAAATGGAGTTTAGGGACTACACATAAGTCAAAAAGGAATGAACCATTAAAGTTTATAATGTTAATCTCTTTACCTAAATCTTTAATTGTTATTTATTAATAATAGTTATTTATGATTTATTTTGCACCATATCTTGAGTTATGTGAATACTTTATTAAGTATAGTTTGATATACAGGCTAAACATTTGATCTTATAGCATTACTATCTTAAAAATACTACAAATGCTTCAATATTGAGTTTGTCATTTCCATTGGCTTGAAAAGGCCATATGATGATTATTACTTACATGTCCATAATCAAATATTACATTTATTTCTCACTGTTGAACGATTTAATTATACATGTATATATAGATATATATTAGGTGTTTGATAAATTATGCTTAGGTGATTTTCATGTTAGACTCCTCAAATTCACCCTCTTTTTTGGTGCTCTCGGATCAACAATTAGCATCAAAGCATGTCTCTCTTTTTAGGTATTGTAGGTGTCAAAAGATATAAAAGGAAACAAAATAGCATACATGGAGGGACAAAACATTGGTTAAGAACCATACTTCAATAATAACATCAACTGTTTTTATAGAAACCTAAAATGAGATTCCTTTTCACACAAATCCAGGATTAAGTGGCTCAGGGAGGGGGATAGGAATTCTAAGTTCTTCCACAACTCTCTTTTAGCTAATAGAAACAGGAACAACATTCACTCTTTAGTAGTGGGAAATGATCATAAAATTGTTGACTTAAAGGAAATCAAACAACTCTTCCTGGTTTTTTTCAAAAACTCTATTGGGAATAAGAAATACCTAGGCTCCTCTAAGGAATATGTGGATGCCCTTTCCCCTTATCTAATCCCTGACCACCTTAGAAATAATCTCTTAGCTGAAGTCTCAGTGTATGAGATTAGGGAGGTTTCCTTCTCTTTCAATCCTCATAAGGCCCCAAGATCGAATAGTTTTAATGGTTATTTCTATAAAAAAACTTGGCCCATTATTGGGGATGAAGTCACTAAGGCAATCCAATATTTTTTCCAACATGGGAGGCTACTAAAAGAGCTTAAATGAACCTTTATTTCTCTAGTTTCGAAACAGACTCATCCTTCCACTGTTTCTGATTATAGACCTATATCCTGTTGTAATTTACTTTATAAGGTGATCACTAAAATCATGGCCAATAGACTCAGAGAGATACTACCCCACTTTATTAGTCCAAATCAGAGTGCTTTAATTAAGAACCTTCGTATAGGGGACAATATCCTCTTGAATCAAGAGATTTTTAAGAACTACCACCTTCCTAATAATCTTCAAAGATGCACGTTTAAAGTGGATTTGGAAAAGCCTATGCTTCTATTCAATGGGATTTTCTTTTGAATGTGATATTAGTAGTAGGCCTCCCTCCAAAGTTTATCAAATGGATTGAAGAGTGTGTTTACATCTCCCTCATACTCTATTATGACCAATGGAACCTTTACTAAATTTTTTAGTGGTAAATTAGGGTTAAGACAAGGAGATCCTCTATCTCCATATCTTTTTATTATCTGTATGGAAGTACTCTCTAGGAGTCTGAACATCTCAGTTTCTAATAGTGCATCTTTTAAATACCACTGTAGGTGTAAAGCTCTTAAACTTACCTATCTCTTGTTTATCGATGACCTTTTATTGTTCTATCATGCTAATTTGACATCGATGAACACACTACTAAATTGCTTAAGCTCTTTCTCAAACTTCTTTATACTGGACATGAATCTTAGTAAAAGTTAGTTCTTTTTGTCCCCTGAAGTGGATCATATGACTCACCAGATGGAAACTATCTCTAGGCTCAAAAAAGGTTCTTTTCCTATGAGGTATCTGGGAGTTCCTTTGATTACAAGTAGATTGTCTAGGAGAGACTGCTTGCCAATTTAAAAGAAAATAGATTCCAGGGTTAATAAATGGACCCATAAATCTTTATCCTATGCCGGTAGACTTTAGTTAGTTATCTTATTCATCTGTACTTTTTAGGTTTTTTGTTCTAGTCATTTCATACTTCCCTCCTCCATTCTTAGAGAAATAAAGTCCAAACTTAGAAATTTTTTATGCTGTGGGAAGGTAGAGTCAAAAGCTCATGCAAAAGTTAAATGGAATGACCTTTGGAGATCTAAAAAGGAGGGTGGTCTAGGGATTAAACATTTGCCAACTTGGAATAATGTCTTGTTAGGAAAAAGAATATGGGTCTTTTTTAATGATAGGGAAGCTTTGTGGGTTAAGTGGGTACACACCATTATACTTAAAAGGAAAATTTTTTGGAGTGCTCTTCCTACTAATAACAGTTCTTAGAGTTAGAGAAAGATTCTTCAAGTTAGAGATATCATTGGGAACCAATTCAGATTTAGGATAGGAAATGGGACTTTTACTTTTTTATGGCAGGACCCTTGGCATCTGAGAGGTATCCTAAAGGATCTTTCTATGCCAAGAGTGATTGATGGATCTAACCTCCCGACGAATGCAAAAGTAGCAGATGTTATCGACGAACAAGGCTAGTGCTATCAAGCCTCCATAAATGAAATCATTCATATGCTAGAACCACCAAGGTACTCACCAGATTGTTCCCAATCTGATAGATTGGAATGGCTTGCTAGCCACTCAAAAGTCTACACCAATGGCTCAGCCTACAAATTTTTGAAACCCTCTATCCCAAGTATGCCTTGGTATAAACTGGTGTGGCAGCACAATACAAACCCAAGACATTCCTTCATCTCGTGGTTAGCTTTTCTTGAGAAGTTACAAACAAGGGATAAGATCCCCTATTCTTATATCCCGAATCATTACTCTCTCTGCTCTTTGGCTAATGAGTCTGTTAACTACTTTTTCTTTAAATTTCCATTCTCAAATTCAATGTGGGTACATTGTCTTAACCACTTCAAGATATACATTCCAAATTTGGTTAACCTCCATTGCATTCTAAGCTTCAATCAGCGACATAACTTCAGAAATTTTGACCTTACTACCTTTATTGTCCTTCTATCAGTTACTATGTATAATTTATGGTCCTAAAGAAACCATAAAACGTTCAAAAACACAGTAATGGAAGAGGGGGGCATTATCAATCGAGTGATCTTCCAAGTTATGGAACAACTCAGCTTAAACTCAGAGAGAAGGTAATTGTGGAGTTTCTATTTCTTTTGGTTAATATTATATTTCAGATTTGGTTTTAGGTAAAGGAAATTACTGTCAAGGGAAATCTGCTATCTTTATGAACTTTACACCATAGCTGAACCCTTTCAATTGGTTTCTATTTTGGATATGTTGGCAGTTTGTGCACTCTCCTTTTTGCAAAATTCTTGTATGCCGAAAGGAAAGTAAATCTGTATATGTGCGTGTTGCTGGTAAGATGTACCTTCCTACAAGGTCATCTTGGTTAGTAAATGTGTAAGGTTGGTCATGGTGGCTGTTTCGGATCAAAAGGCATATATATATTTTACCTCATGTTCTTAGATAAGGTTATTTTTTTCGGGCCGGGTAAGAGATTTGCAACTTTGGCAATCTCTTGATTTGTACATAACTCTTTATTATTTTAATTTATTAAATCTACTGATCTACCAAAAAAAAAGAAAATCATTGTCCCAAATAAAAGTTTAACCATAGATAATGTGATTTAATCATCTTTTAAAGCTACACCCTCAGAGGGATATGATGGATAAAAGATTAGTTACATCAAGTCATACAACAAATAAAAATAATTTTTAAAAAATAAAATGATTATACTTATTCATCAACTTAAACTACTCTATATAAAGCATGATGAATTTGTATTTGACATGTATATTTTTTGTTAATATCATTAAAGCATTAAAAGGAATTGGAAAGATTTAATATGTTGGACCAATGGTGGTTGAAAAATAAAAATCCCTTTATGTTTTGATAATTATTAAATATATAGAATTGGTTAAGAAATTATTTCAGGATTTTAATTAAAGGATCAATGCAATTTCAAGTGATAATTTCCAA
>JANQBM010000007.1:2785686-2800516 GCA_025594535.1 Erythroxylum domingense
TTTTCATACACAATAATTCACATTTTCACAAATGCATGAGCATGAGGTATGTCTGTCATTACTACTCTCATTGGTCTCCTCATAGACCCGGTTCCCTGATCCGACCCGTTATGTGGGACCGGGATGTTACATTGCATCTTCTCACTGTGGCATTACAATGTTTCCTCTAAACATGTCCAAACTACCTAATTTGTGTCTTTTAACTTACCATTGATGTTAGCCACCCCCCAACTTGTCTCTTACCACTATATTTATGATCTTATCTCTTCTTATAAGATTACACATCTAATGAAACATCCTCATCTCCACCACTATTAATTTTGACTCTCCACTTGTTCGATAGGCTAACATTCCCTTTCATAGAGCATGGTAAACCTAATTTTTAAATGGTATAATTTACCTTTTAGCTTGAGTGGTATCTTCTTGTCATCTAAAAATGCTGATTTGCTCCTTTATTTATGCTACTAAAATTTGATACGACGAACTATGTCATCATCTATCTCACTATTGCTTTGAATAATAGGTCCAAGGTACTTAAAATAATTTTTTATGGTATAAACTCTAAACCAATCTTTATCTCCACATCGAATGTAACCCTATGACCTGAAAAGTTACACTCTAAGTGCTCAATCTTAATCCTGCTCAATTTAAAGCCCTTTGACTCTGGCATACCCCTCCAAAGTTGTACCTTAGTATTATCACCCTCGTTTATTTCATCCACTAAAATAATGTCATCAGCAAACAACGTACAACAAGACAAATCCCCTTGGATATTCTTAGTGAGCTCTTCCATAAATATTGTAAATAAGAAGGGGATAAATAAGGATCCTTGATATAGCTTGAGATGGATAGAATAATGCTCTATATATCCTTTTATAGTCCTTACTCTAGTCTTAACACGTTCATACATATCTATAATGACCTGTATATAAGTTATATGAACTCCTTTAGCTTTTAAACACTTCCACATGATTTACCCAATTACCCTATCATAAGCCTTTTCTAAGTAAATGTATATACAAGTCCTTTTGTCTGTCCCTAAAATATTCTATTAATTGTCTAAGGAGGTGTATAGATTCTATTATAGACCTCCCTAATATGAAACCAAATTGGTTCTCTGAGATAGGTGAACCCTTTCTTACTCTCTTATCAATTACCCTCTCCTATAACTTCATGGTGTAACCAAGTAATTTAATTCCTCTATAGTTGTTAGAGCTTTGGATGTCCCCCATGTTTTTGTAGAGAGGGATTAGTGTGCTAAGTCTCCACTTATCTCACATCTTAGCAGATTGAGGATCACATTAAAAAGCTTGGCTAACCAAGTAATATTGTCTTTTCCTAGGCTGTTCCACACCACTATGGGTAACTTTTCAACTCCTACTACCCTTCCACTCTTCATCTTCCTCAAAGCTCCTTTAATTTCTTCTCTTGTGATCTTCTAGCAATAGGTGAAGATTTCTTAAATATGATAAGATCTCTTAAGGAAAATTTTTCATCTTCCCTTTTATTAAAAAGGGCATAGAAGTATCTCTGCCATCTTCTCTAAAAGTCATTTTCATCCATGAGAACCCTTATTGCTTCATCCTTTATATTACAAACTTGATCCAAGTCCCTTACTTTCTATTCCCTAGGTCTCACTAACTTAAATATATCCTTTTCTCCTTCTTTAGTTCCCATTCTTTGATATAAGTCCTCGTATGCTCTAATTTTTTCTTTCAAGACAATCTTCTTTGCCTTTTTCTTTGCTAGCTTATAACTCTCTCTATTAACTACCTTCTTTTCTTCCACGTTGCTATCTAATAAAGCTTTATAAGAAACTTTCTTGATCTTCACCTTTTCTTGTACGTCTTCAATCCACCACTAAGATACCTTCTTATTTCTCCTAGGCCCTTTAGAAACTCCTAATATTTCCTTAGTTTCATTTCTTAAAAGGGTTACTACTCCCTCCTACGTCTGGTTAACATCTCGTTTTGCCATTATTTGTTATAATTATAGGCTTTCTTTTACTATTATTTATGCTGTTAGAGCTATAATGGCAAAATTTAGGTTGCGAGACTTCCCTTTTGTAGTTATCTATTTTTTTGGTCCTTTACATTCTATCTTTAAATTTTTTAGGAACTTGTTAGAGTGATTTAATTTTATCATATTTTTTTAATTTTAATTGAATATTTTCTTTCTTTAATTAATCTTATTAAAATTGAATTCCATCCTCATTTATGCTTAGGTGTTATAAATTTATTTACAATTTTAATTCTCCTATTTTTCCCTTTTATTTTTTTATTGATTTTAAGTTTTCCAAGTTTTTATTGCACTAGCGATGCGTTTTACTACTATGAAACTTCATTGTTTGATGTAGAGGTTCCTTCTTATTTCCCTTTAGCTTTTCTTTTTCTCCCTCTCTTATATTTGCATATTCTCTTCAGTTTTTAGGTTATATGGTTTCTTTCATCTCCCTATCCTTCTATATTCAATTTCTTTTTTCTTTTATTGTGTTCTTATGTTTCTTTTTATGATCTCTTCATTCTTCATATGATCTTACTAAGGAAGGGAATATAATCAAGTTCTTCTACTCCTCTTGCTGCTTTAGAGGGATGGTGGCATTTTATTCTTTCACATTTTTTTGTCTTCTCCTACCTATTTATTCTTTATCATTTAAAAAATAATTTTCTAAAATAAACATTCCTTGACAACTACCTTTTTTCTTCTCAAGCTATTGTCTTCCATCATGCTAGCTTCTAATCTTCCTATTTCTCATCATAATCCGTTCTCGGATCTACCATCCTATCCTAACCCCAACTCTACTCTTCCTCTACTTCCTTTTTTCTATAGTCAAACCTATTTTAAGATTCCTTCTTCTCCTTTGTTCTAAAACGAGATCAATGTTACTTTTGACCATAACTTCTTAGTTTCCACTAGTCCTTCTTTAACCTTAGACCCTCCTCTATTTCTTTTTCTCCTCAACCCCCTTAGTTTCTCATAGCCCTTTTGCCTCCCCTATTTCTAGTTTAAACCCTTATCTCTATTGGAAATAAATGGTTGGTAAACCATCAAAGATTACTCTTCTTTGCTATCCACCTTTTTCTAATAGTTCAATAATTATTACCCCTCCTTTAGAAACATTTAAGGAAGGCACTTTAAATTGTCTTCTATAATTGTTAGGATATTTTTATAGAGAAGTAACTTACTTCCCCTTTTATTGAGACCTGGGCATTTAAACACTAAAACAATCGAGGGTTGATCAATACATATATGAATGAGGATAACCTATTTCTGTTCAAATTCTCCATTGTTGTTGCTTCTCAAAAGATCTTGGAAACTAGTTTATGGCATTTTTATAGTTTACCCCTCTTCATTTAACTATGGAAACTAAGTGTTAGTCTTAATAATAGTCATGCATAAGCAGGTACCAAATTGGATTAATTTTCCTAAATTCATATTAGAATATTTGTCCACCAAAGGTTTGAGTATAATGGAAAGCTACATTAGAAGGCCTATTTATATAAATGAGGCCATTTATTCTAGAAGTAAAATCAGTTATGCGATACTTTCTGTCTTGGTGGAGATGACACAAGAACTCCCTTACTCTCTTCCTCTATTAAGATTGAGTAAAATGATGCTTTTTTTGAGGATTTTATAAGAGCATCCTACTAATAGAGACCTTCCTTGAAGCAAAAATGGAATACCTAGACAGCCACTAGAAGAAAGTTTAAAATAGGTGATTTCTAAGACTACATGGGTCTTGACAACTAGGTAGAGAAAATAAATGTTGCCATCATAATCCATCCTAGGTCTCCTAAAATATAAGAGTGTTAAATAGATGGAACTATTCAAGCTACTCCTAAAAAATTTATCTTAACTAACAGGATATAAACTGAGATGCACAAATCCCTCAATGAGGATAATGGGGTATCTAAAGCTTCTCAAAGCTCTAGATTAGTAGATATCTTAAATAAGAGGATATACTTTGGCTTTCTTACCTAATTAGGGATATAATATATTGCTTCTATACAAAATGCCACTAATACAAGTGTCCATACTTCCTTTTTTGTGAGTATTTGATCTTCTAATATTTCTAAGGATGTGTTGTAATCATAAGATTAAATCTAAGGCCTTTAGCTTAACCTCTAAACTCTTCTAATGTCAATTATTACTTAGAATTCTCAGAGCTTGATATCCTTCACAAGTAATAAAAGTATATGATTATATAAAGCATATAAAGCCAATAATTTTTGGCCTTTTGAAATCTAAGATAAAAGTGGAGAAATGCTAGTAACTTTGCTTTTTTTTATCATAAAATCTGAAGATTCATATCAAACCATAAAGCTCATTTCTATGGAAGAATTATCGTTAGTCAAGACTATAACATCCTAGACCTCCCGCTTGTCTGCTTTGGGTCTTCGGTCAGGCAAGCCCTCATGGTTTATAAAGGGTACTTCGTTCTCCTCTCCAATCGATATGGGATCTCACAATCCACCCCCTTAGGGCTCAGCGTCCTCGCTGACACATCGATTTGGGTACTGACTCTGATACCATTTACAATATCCTAGACCACCCGCCTATAGCTATTGTCTATTTTAGGCCTTATCCCAGTCAAACCATCATGGTTTTGCTCTTCCCTCACTCGAAAAAATGCATCTGTGAGAGAGAGGTATTTGCACCCTTATAAGGCATACTTTTTCCCCCTCTCTGACTAATATGGGATCTCATAATTATCCACCCCCTTTAAGGCTCAGTATCCTCGCTAACATGCCTGTTTAGGTATTGGCTCTGATACCATTTGCAACATCTTAGACCACCCGCCCACAAATATTGTCTGCTGTAGGCCTTGGCCCAGTCAAACCATTATAATTTTGCTCTTCCCACCCCTGGGAAAATTCGTCTATGAGGGAGAGGCATCTGTACCCTTATAAGGCATACTTCGTTCCCCTCTCTAACCGATATGGGATCTCACAAAGACTCTGAGAAAATTAACATTCTTACTTTTGAGGTTAAAGGGGATAGATGCTCAATAATTCCTTATGATGATTTTAGATTTTATATTTGAGGTGTTTGATTTGCAATTTGTGGGATGTTTCCTCATATGGTCCAACAAGCTATAGGGAGAATGGATAATAAGGAAAAATATTAATATACCAATGGTTAACCAAGTTTGGATTATCAAATATCCTAGAAGAAAAGTTATCTTTAACAATTGCTTGAGCCTATATGATTCCCCTATAGAGGTTCGTGATATTATTTAGGATTAAAAAAGAATCACTCCTTTTAGATTCTTCAATTTCTTTAGAAATATTGATGGTTTTAAGGAAGCAATTGAGAGATGGATAAGCATGCATATTTCACAGTTTTAACTTTATAAGTGCTTTATAAGACTGTTGTACATTAAGAAAGAAAATAGAAAAGTAATCCTAATCTCAAATATTGGTTAAGATCTAATCAATGCAAGAGATTGGTTGAATCAAAGGAAAAAGGATCTTTATAGCTCTCAAGATGATATTTCTTTTTAAAATAATGAGAAGACAATTTTGAAACAATACATCTTAGACCCGGAGGTGCACTGCTCTTTAATCAAGCAAAAATCTAGGCTATATTGGATAAAAGATGAGTATAGTTGTACCAAGTTCTTATTATTTAAGACTTTCCTTTTTAAAAGAAATCATAACAGGATCACTTCCTTAACTTTACCTGATGAATCAATAATAATTGACCAATCTTAATTGCGCAGTCATGCCAAGCTTAGTTGTGTGAATTTCTGTCCAACCTTTTCTTAGATGAGGAAATTGAAAAGTCCCTTTTTAGTTTGAATCCTAGCAAAGCCCCTAACCTTGATGGATTTAAGGCATTCTTCTTCCAAAAGGGTTGCCCCGAAACCTCATTTTTACAAACCTATTTAGGAATTAGTTTCTAGTGTCAGGTGCACTCACTAACTATTGATCCTTAAAGTGGACAATAGATCTTCGTTGGAAAAGATTATAGGCCTATGATATCTTGTAATGCCTTCTATAAGATTATCTTTAATATTTTATCAAATAAAATGAAGTGAATTCTCTCTTGCATAGAAAGAATTATGCTTTAATTTAGTGGGATGGGATTTTATTCTATATTCCCTTTTTTTTTTTGCTTTCCATCTATTCTGATCTCTTAGATTGAACTATGTATCTGTAATATACCATACCCATAGCGCATATGCCCAAACATATCCACAGATTAGTTGAGAATATACTCTACGAAAATGGTACGTTAGAACAATCACATAAATATAGTTTAAGGCATCAATATAACTTAAGCATTCCAAATACTTACTTCGTTCACAATCATAATAAGTCATATATGACATTAACATTTCAAATTCAAGTAGATCATACACAACAGTTTTGAACTTAACCCCAGTACATCATACAGTATAAAAATTACACATTGGAGACAATATGTGTCATAACATGAAATGCTAATACAAAAGACATCTATCTAGACTTCACAGGTATACTAGATCTTTGAGCCATTCATATCTCCAAAATAATCATACTAGAGTTCTATTAGATCGTTTTAGAAGCTAGATCTCCCTTGAACCTAAAAATCAACGTTGCAATTATGATGAGTTTACGAACTCAGTGAGTGAACCATCATCGATGTGCTCACTTAAGTTAGAACGACAAAATAACTTACATAACTCAATTCAGTAAGTATATTACAAAATCCAGTATCGCATACCATATCACATTTTGTCATATTTCAATAAGTATTATATAACAACATTGCATATCACAATTTTAGAACAATTCGATAATTTCATCACAATCATTCATATGATACATTTATAACTGTATATGTAAATGCACATATGATTTCTTTTTTATTTTGCTTTGCTATGACCGAGTGCCTATCAACCCAATTTACTTTCCCATATTTGTTGTAGATATTGGACTCATTTCATATATTGTCTCGTATCTATTGTGGATACCAGGCTCATTGTTATCTAAGCCTGTGGCTCTTTGTGCACAATCCTAAGCTAAAGCTCCTTTTTTACACATTGGCTACTCTGGTCACAACTCCTTTATCTAATCATGCATATCAATATAATGAGATGCATCAATTCACATATCATGCTTTCAGTATTTTTCATTCAATGTGCTCATGTCATATATCAAATCCTTAAGATTTAATTCCGATATTCATCATTTAGTTGTTCATACATTCTATAATACACATACAATTCAAACGGAAGCACTTATAATTGAGTTTACACATCTAGGTTAACTCATAGTACGCTCCAAAAAAGCTATTGGCTTGATGATCCGACAATATCTCAATGTTGGCTATTAACTTGTACGCCTATAGTCAATCAATACACACATAGTTCACAATCACTAATTTGTTCAATCATATGAATATACAATCATACACATGTATATGTGTCATGTTCAACACATGCTCAATTGACCTTTCCAGATATGTATTCTTAATCACAAATCTTGACCATTTAGTTATTATAGCTTTTATATTACTACTTTACATTCAGGCTGATACCTTAAGTAAGTTTGATTACTCTAAATTCATCAATTATACATTCATCAACCTTTTCTAGTAATATACATTCACACAATTTCCTAATTCTCATTCATTCATACCTAATACACCTTACTCAAATCCTTTAGATCGTATTTGCATTTATAAGAACATCTTTGTTCCTTTTACAACTCAAAATTTCTAGATTTAAATACATTGATATCAAGACATTTCATTCCTTAAGTAATGGCATCAATTAACAACCTAAACATATCGAACCCTTAACCAATTAATTAAGAAACAATCTAGGTTCATTTCAAACCTTAATCAAGTCCAAATACACCAATGTAGAGTGACTTATCCTCATTTGGTTCAACAAATTCACAAAACTGAAATTATCATTTAAAAGTTTTGGTCACGATTGTTGGGGACCTTCCTACGATCGTGGGATGAGTGCTCCGATTGTGCACTATCCAATGTCCCTCAATTCTCCACGAATTTCATCTTTTTAGGATCATCATTTACACTTCAATTTTTCCAGAATTCATACTGTCAAAAGCTACTTCAATTCATGTTAATATAGTTTTCATCTTGGTTACATTAAAGCTCTCTAAATTCTATTCATTTATGTCACTAACAATTATTCTTACACATACACTAACATCCCCATTTTTTCTAGATTCAAAAGAAAACTCTTTCATATCAAATTAACAACACCTTCATAACAGTCCATTAATTATACCTTAATTATACCTCAATTACTCATCAATTTAATCTCAATTTCCAGCTCAAAATCATTCACTTAATCACTCATAAACCATTATTTTTCATGCATGCTAAGCAGATCAGAAACTACCATTCATGCATCATTTTCCTAGCACACATTTAACACCAATACTTCAATCAATCAATCCCCCAATTTAGTCATCAACAAGTTCTATTAATTTATATCACAAGAGATCAATATTTTGCCTTCTTATTTAGCTCAAATACCTCCTCAATTATCAAGCTAATCTAGCCTTCTATGTATGCAAACGCAATTCCAAGAACAAGATAGGAGTAGAATGATTTTAGTAAGGGCAAAGAGACAACATATTATAGCTATCTTTGTGTGGGATCTTGTATGGATCTTGGAGTGACGATGAACAAAATTAAAGCAAAATTTCAAATCTATGAGGGTTATGTGTGTGTTTTAGTAGTGAGAGGGAAGAGAAGAAGAAAGCATGCAGAAGAAACAACTAAAGAGAATCATGACTCTGCATTTGCTTAACCCATTTGGTACAAAGTGGTTTTGTTTTAGAAGGACAAATGTCATACAAATGGAGTAAGATATAAGTCTTCTTATGTGGTTACTAAATTTCACCAATATCTTAGGCCATTTGTCACTCAATTCTCCAAGGCATTTGTGATTAAATTCTATTACCATGGTCATTTAATTTTCTATGCCAAAAGTCACTCATTTTATAGGTTTAGTCATCTTAATTTTTCATGTGTCAACTTGTCTTAGCACTTGACATTTTTCCTAGAATAAATGTATATTTTAATTAATCAATTTTCTAGTTGTAACAATTAACTCCAAATTATTAATTATAATCCATCAAACCAAAATTGAAGACATAAGTAATACACAATCAAATTATCATTTTAAACCTTTCGTACCTTGAAACATGTCAATTAAGTGCATATATAGTCTTTGTAATATTTTCTAAATCAACATTCATGTGTGTATATGCTCATGCTATGCATGTGAATGAAATGCATCTCATAAATTCTAAAATGATATGACTCAAAAGTCTAACATTCTAAACCTCAGTAAGTTTTGGAAACTAGCTATTATGATTCTCCCCCCTTAAGGAATTTCGTCTTCAAAATTCTTACTTGTTTGACCAAATAGATAGAGGTACTATTTTCTCATGTATTCCTCAGTCTCCCATATAGCTTCTTCTCTTGAATGATTCCTCTAAAGGAATTAACCAAAGGAATTACATGATTTCTCAACTGTTTCATCTGTTATCCAACTATTTTGATTGGTTCCTCAACATAACTCAAATTTGTTGCAATCTCAACCTCCTGTGTCGGTAATACATGTGTTGGATCTGATCGATATCTCTTTAATATACTAACATGAAAAACATTGTGAATCTAAGACATTTCTGGTGGTAATGCTAATTTGTAAGCTAATGGCCCAACTATCTTAGTAATCTCATAAGGACCATTGTATCTAGGGCTCAACTTTTCCTTTTTACCAAACCTTAGCACTCCTCGCCAAGGCGACACTCGTAAAAACACCTTATCTCCCACTTGATACTCCATATCCCTCTGATGCTGATTTGCGTAACTCTTTTGCGTGTCTTGAGTTGCTTTAATCCTACTACAAATCAATTTTACCTTTTTAATGGTATCTTGAATTAACTTTGGGCCTTCAACAATCTTTAGGCCCTCTTCATCCCAATACAAAGGTGATCGACACTTTTTTCCATATAATGCCTCATATGGGGCCATACTAATACTACTGTAATAATGATTATTGTATGCAAATTCAATGAGAGCTATATATCCATCCCATGCTCCTTAAAACTCCAAAACACAAGCTCTGAGCTTATCCTCAACAATCTTAATAGTCCTCTCACTCTGTTTGTTTGTTTGAGGATGAAATGAAGTACTAAAGTTCAACTTTGTACCCATTTCTCACTGTAAACTGCCCCAAAATCTAAAAGTAAATCTGGGATTCTGGTCTGACATAATAGACACTAGGATTCCATATAGCCTCACTATCTCATTAACATATCTCTGAGTTAACTAATCCAGTGTGTTATTTTCTCTTACAGGTAAGAAATGAGCTGATTTTATTAGTCTGTCAACAATGACCTATATGGTATCATGTTCTCTCCTAATCCTCGACAAGCCCATAATAAAATCCATTGTAATCCTTTCCCACTTCCACTCTAGAATAGGTAATGACTGTAACTTCCCAAATGGAGCCTGATGCTCTGCCTTAATCTGTTGGCATATCAAACACCTTACAACATACTTAACCACCTACCTCTTCATCCCTGGCCACCAAGAATGTTGGTTCAGAGTATTGTATATCTTGGTAGTACCAGGATGCATAGCATAGGCTGCTATGTGTGCGTCCTCCTGAATTTCTTCTCTTAGATCATCAACATCCGGTACACATAATCTCTACTTTAACCACAATGTATCATCTCTCAACTCAAACTTAAAACTTGAATTATGTTTTAACTTCTCAATAATCCTCACTAATTCTGGGTCTTTGTTTTGAGCTTTTTTGATCCTTTCATGCAATACTAGTCTAAGCTTCAACGTAGCTAACAATGCTTCATTCTGCCCTAAACTTAGCTCGACGTTCAGAGCTCTCAGTTGAACTAGGTTTGGTAACCACGATGTTTGAATTTGTGCCACACTATTATTAGATTTCGTACTTAATGCATCAACTACAAAATTAACTTTACCTGGATGGTATTCAATCATGCAATCATAATATTTAAGCAACTCAATCCACCTTCTTTGTTTCATATTTAGTTCTTTTTGAATTAACAAATATTTCAAACTTCTATGATCTGCAAATATTTGAAACATCTCACAATATAAATAATGTCTCCAAATTTTCAAACCTAACACCACTGCAGCAAGCTCTAAATCATAAATTGGATAGTTAAATATGAGACCTTAATTATCTCGAAGCATAAACAATCATTTTACCATACTGCATCAAAACACATCCTAATTTGTGGTGTGCAACATTATTATATACAACATATCGTCCAGATCTAGATGGTATAGTTAACACAGGTGTGGTAGTTAATCGATGTTTTAACTCCTCAAAACTCCTCAAACACTCATCAGTCCATCAAAAAGGTACATTCTTTCTCAGAAGCTTTGTCAAAAGGGTTGAGATCAATGAAAACCTCTCAACAAACCTTCTGTAATAACCTGGTAATCTAAGAAAACTTCGAATCTCATACACGTTTCTAGGTTCTTCCCACTTCATCACTGCTTTAACTTTCTTTGGGTCTACCTGTATGCCCTATCCAGATACTATATGACCCAAGAACACCACTTGATCAAGCCAAAATTCACACTTACTGAACTTGGTGTATAATTACTTCTCTCTCATTATCTGTAAGACCAACCTTAATTGCTTAGAATGTTCCTCTCTACTCCTCGAGTATGCCAAAATATCATCTATGAATACAATCACAAAATGATCTAAGTAAGGTTGGAATATTTTATTCATCAATTTCATAAAGGCCACTAGAGCGTTCATCAATCTAAAAGGCATCACCAAAAACTTAAAGTGTCCATATCTAATTTTGAATGCACTCTTTGGTACATGAGCTTCTACTATCTTCAATTGATAACACCCTGACCTCAAATCCAGTTTAGTAAACATCTGAGCTCCTTGTAATTGATCTAGTAAATCATCTATTATCAGTAAGGGATACTTGTTCTTCACTGTCTCCTGATTCAATTACCTATAATCAATGCATAATCTCAACGTTCCATCTTTCTTCTTCACAAACAAAACTGAAGCTCCCTAAAGTGATACATTGGGTCTAATAAAACCCTTATCCAATAACTCCTGCAATCGAGTCTTAAGTTCCTTAAGATCCATAGGTGCCATCCTATATGGAGGAATAAATATAGGATCAGTACCTGGGACAAGGTCAATAATGTACTTTGTTTCCCTATTTAAGGGTAATCCTGGTAATTCAGTAGGAAATACATCTAGGAATCCTTAACAATAGGAATATCCTGAATTGTCTGCTCAATTTAGGTATCGGTCACATAGGATAAATAAGTCTCACATCCATTTCAAATCACCCTAAAAGCACTCATTGATGAAATCAATATAGTTGGCATTACTTGACTAACACCTCGAAACATCACTCTTAGATGAGTAGGAGATTCAAGAACGACTTCTTTCGTGTAATAATTCATCACAGCCCTATAAGCAGTAAGCAAGTCCATACCCAAAATGAGGTCTATCTCTTTCAACTACAATATTATCAAATCGACTTTTAACTCTGCCTAATTAACCCGAATCATGTAACCTTTACACAATTCTTCAATCACTGTAGTACTACCTACCGGTGTACTCACCTCTAAGCCATATTTCAACATCTCTCTCACACAATACAGTTTAGATGCCAGATGTGGAGAAATGAATGAATGTGTAGATCCTGGATCTAACAATGCAAATGCCTTAAATTGAAAGACATGTAACACACCTGCAATAATATCTGGGGAATTCTGTGCGTCCTACCTTGTAATAGAAAAGATCCTAGCCTGGGATTGTGCTTGGTTACTCCGTAACTCAGTCCTAAAACTAGGACTTATTGAACTTGTTTTACCCCTACCTCTGTCTCTTTGTCCTGCTCCACTGGCTCTGTTCTGCTAGACAGTCATTTCAGTCACTGATCCTTCTTTTACTGTAGATTGTGTTCTTGATATTGTGGGACAATCTCTAATCTAATGCTTAAAAGAGCCACAATACAAACAAACTCCCTATATCTTCCAACATTCTCCACCATGTTTTTTTCCAAAATGCTCACAACTAGGAATTTGTTGTGTTTGCCCTCCATATGTCTGTCCTCTAGACGCCTGACTTCTATCACTACCACCAACATGAATAAAACTGCCTCTGGGTCTAAACCTTGACTTCCTTGCTCTAATTTGTGATCGTGATGATCTATTATGGAGTTTACTAAATCTTCTGCCCGAGTCAATTTGAAAGTCACCATGCCTTTTAATTCAAAACTCCTACCTATACTCTCCTTGTTCATCCTTCATTAATTGCTCAATTTGAATCGAAGCAACCCTTAACTTAGTGAAATTATTCAAATTAGTAATAGCTAACCTCGTTCTGATCTCCATATTCAATCCATCCTCAAATCACCTACACTAATCTTCCTCAGTTGGAATCAAAGCAGTGGCATAGCCCATTAATTCATTAAACCACACCTCATACTCGGCTTCAGTGAGATTTTCCTGTTTCAAATCGAGAAACTCTTTCATCTTCCTATCCAAATAGATCTTTGGCATATAATTCTCCTTAAAGACCTTCAGGAAGTCTTCCCACATCAGTCTACAAGGTCGAGCAGAATTACCTCCACTACTGATAAGCTGGACGTTGAAGTAACGAGGCTGCATAGTCAAACCTTTCATTGAACTTGTAGTCTATCTGATCAAACACTCTTTCCATTCTTTCCAACCAACCTTCTGCCTTGATGGTGATTATACTTCCATAGAAGTCTACATCACCCTGCTTCTCAAGTTTATCATATCTCCTTTTTCTCCTCTGAGGAATTCTCTAAGGAATTTTTTTAGGCTGAGGTATTAGGGACTCTCTATTAGCTCCTACAGACTCAAGGTCAACTGATTCTGCAATTCAAACTCCTATAGCAGATGACCTATAACAAAAAATAATTGTGATCACTTTACTAGTCTCTCACTAGTTATCATATTTAAATGCTTATATATGTCCCTAAGGATGCCAAACCATGCTATAATACCAAAATTTATAACATACCATACCCATAATACACATGCTTGAACATATCCACGGATAGTCGAGAATGTACTTTACGAAAATGGTACGTTAGAACAATCATATAAATACAGTCTAAGGCATCAATATAACTTAAGCATTCTAAATCCTTATTTCCTTCACAATCATAATAAGTCATATATGTCATTAACATTTAAAATACAAGTAGACTATACACAATAGTTTTGAACTCTATCCCAGTCCATCATACAGTACAAAAATTACACACTAGAGACAATTTGTGTCATAACATAGAATGGTAATACAAAAGACATCTATCTAAACTTCACAGGTATCAGCTAACTAGACCTTTGAGTCATTCTTATCCTCGAAATAACCATACTAGAGTTCTATTATATCACTTTAGAAGTTAGATCTCCCTTGAACCTGAAAATCAGTGTTGCAATTTTGATGAGTTTGTGAACTCAGTGAGTGAACCATAATTGATGTGATCACTCAAGTTAGAACACCAAAATAACTTACATAATTCAATTCAACAAGTATATTACAAAATCTAGTATCGTATACCACATCACATTTTGTCATTTTCAACAAGTATTATATACCAACATTCCATATCACAATTTCAGAACAATTCAATAATTTCATCACAATCATTCATATGATACATATATAATTGTATATGCAAATGCACATACGATTTCTTTCTTATTTTATTTTGTTATTGTAACATCCCGTTTCCAGAGAACGGGTCGGACCAAAGAAACGGGTCCAGATGTGGTAAATTACCACATC
>JANQBM010000007.1:2806144-2820249 GCA_025594535.1 Erythroxylum domingense
AGAGAAGACAAGGTCAAGGTGTAGAAGAGTGGAAGAAGGTGAGCAAAAATCAAAGAAGAACAAAGAGAAGAAGCTACGGATTTCATTCAAAACACTTATCACTTTGATAAAAGAAGCAAAGAAGAAGACCATATGGAAGAGTCGTGAAAGAAGACTCAAGAAGACCACTAAATCATTTTTTTAATGCATTAAAAGTGGCATGTTAGGCAAGTGACATGTATCACTTGCCACATGTCACACTCTCATTGGTTTACTAAATTTTCTTCCAATTAAATTTCTAATTTCTCTCCAAAATTCCAATGGCTATATTCAAAAATTCTTAATTTCATAAATCTAAATTTTCAGTGCCATTGGACATTCATTTTCTCTACCGGGAAATCCTTATTCTGCCGCTTGGCAGTTTTTCGGGTCCAGAAATGATCCCGAAAAGTTCCCAAAAAATTTCTATAATTCTCTAAAAATCTCAAAACCCTATTGACCCTTTCCAATTCAATTTTTACACACACAAAGCCTATTTTTCAAAAATTCCAATTTATTCATAATTATACCGAGAAAATGTCATGAATGCATGTACATATATTTTTCATGTGCAAAAATCACTGTTCACAAATGCATGAGTATGAGATGTGTTTTCCTATTGATCTCACGTGTACCCGTTTTTATGGTTCAACCCGTTATATAGAAACGGGATGTTACACAGGAAGCTCAAGATATTGAACAGAGAGATGTGTGATGTGACAAAATGGTATAAAACTCTAAGCACAATTACCGATTACTACACATGCATCCATCATCCCCTTCCGTTAATATTGTGCTTTTTCTTTCAAAAGAGGAGCTCCATACATAAGCTTTATACATAACATAGAATCTGATCACGAGCTATCTTTTTCAATAACACTACTACAAGTTAACCTTCTCATCTCACTCCACTCGATTGAATAAATGAAACGTAAACCTAAGTTTCCAGATAATTATTAATAAATGATTATGGCAATCCAGAAAATATACAAACTCATTGATCATATCAACATATCTCAAAGAAGATGGATAAACAAAAAATCCATAACACAAGATCCATACCTCAAAGAAGGCTTGAAAGTAAGTGATAAAAATAATACAGACTAAAAACAAATAACGCACTTACATAAAGGAAATAACAAAATTAACTAAAAGGATGTCTTGAACTGCCAACCATCACAGCCACAAATTGAAGGAAGTCACTCATGGAGATGTCCAAAAATTACTAACATGTATATTGCACATACAACAGACACCAAAACCTCAACTAAACTTGGAGAAGAGAAAGTTAAAAGCGAAAACTTAGAGAGTTGGCAGTGGAGGCGGTGGTAGGAATGAGAAAAGGGCTGGAGAATCCAAACATAGCAAGCCTCCATCAAGGGCAGAGATGGAAGGAAAGAACGTGAGGCTTATGGAGAAGAGGACAAGAGAAGGAGAAGAAAAGAAAGCTAGATCTTTCCAAAAAAAATTCAAACTTTAGCTTAATATTCATAATGTTAACTCTGCCTATCAGATTTATCGATAAAGGATATAAATCAGACGAAGGAAAGCACAATACTAAAATGCAAAAATGCAAAAATAGAAAGAACAAAACAACATAGTAGCTAGGAGTAGAAACAAACATAAAAAAAAACACAAGGGTCCACTAAAAGAGAAAAATGCATAGCAGAAGAAGGCAAAATGTAGTACAAAGGAAAACGCAACAAATTCCAGAAACCAAAATAAGAGCAGTAAAGGCAAAACACACCAGCTCATCACCAAGAGGAGAAAATGACACACCTAGCAACAGTCAAAGGAAATAAAATGCAGTAAATTCCAGTAGCCATAAGACCAAAACAACACACCAACGCATAAGAAAAGAGAAAACAAAACTTACCAGACTACAAACCCTAATTAGCAAACCGTATTATTTCTAGGCATTAAATGCCCAATGTTTCAGATAGGAAATCCGATACACTTGTCTATAAAGAACCTAACAAGTGTGGTTCACCATCTTTCCACTCCAGCTTTTAGAATATCCAGGGGAGGGGCTATAATCCGTTGTTCCATTACCCCTGTAGGTGGATAATAAATGAGCTTTTGTTCGAAGTTGGAGTCACCAACAACCTACATCCATGTTCTGCGAGTTAGAGGATTAACATGACTGAGGATTGGGGAACTGTTTGGAGGAGTTAATGAGGGTTGATTCAGGGCATACGATTGTGAAAGGGGCTGAGATAAGGAAGGGGCTGGACATGAAGGTGAAGTTGAGAAGCTGGGCTATCTGTTGGGTCCATATATGATCTGTTGGGTAATAAGCAAGTTTGGTCTTCATCGGGATAGAATTAAGGGGCGATGAGAAGTAAAGCCAAACTGAGATGACTGTGGAGGGATTGAAGTGGTTGGGGAGATCAAAGCCAGTACAAGGTGAGAACAAATCTATTGCAAAGGAGGAGTGATGAGTTGGGTTTTATCTATTGGGTAAAGCACGCTCAAAAGGCGATGGCGAGGTGAGAGAGGGTTAAATTCCATGGTTTGCCTGAGCATACCATAGAATATAAATGACTGGGATGGAAGAAGGCAGAAGAGCAATTATGAGGGAGGAGTCTATAGTATATTTCCTTGAGCGTGTTTTGTATTTATCACAATGGGTACATTTTCCTCCATCAGATTAACCCTTAGATCTATATTATGATCCACTCTTCATTAGTTATCGTTGACTAGATTTAACTCCTTCAATAGCCATAACAACATTAGAAGCATTCTCCATTCCAAATGCCATAACAATAAATCTAATTAGAATTATTGCCTTTGTTGATACATTTGATATATAGTTAAAAAGCGACAAGATGTTAAAAGATAAACTTTTATTATAAATTCAAAGATTTTACTTTAAAGATGATTGTGGATTAATTATATCTACAAGAAGGTTAGTGGCGTATAATTGTGCTCTTCAGTTAGAGTATGTAGAGACTTATTCTCATAGAGAACAAAACTAATATTTTAAATTGTTAAAGATATAATAGTCCAAGAACAACTCTTACTGGATATGAAAAAGTAAGAACTTAATTATAAGATTAGATCTGTAAAGATAGATATGAAAAATGTTTACCTATTCTAAGTCTAAGACATAGATAATATACTAATGATGTTTAACATTTGAGATATCTTATACTTATCAAGTATTAAAAATATCTATTATTCTACGTATGAGATAATATTTAAGTTCAAGGTTATATGGATATTAAATTTAGAAGTAAATCCTAATTAAGGTATATTCTACTTAAAACAATATTATATTGAGATTGGAAAGGTTCCAATATAACACTAATTGCTCATAATACTTTTTTGTTTAGTGAAAATGATTATTTGGATCAAGAAGTTCTCTAATGAACTTGATTTAGTTCCTTACATTATTTAAGACACTAATATACTGTAAAATATTAGAGCTGTCTGATATGCAAAAAAAGCTAATGTCTCACAAATATCTAATTATGTATTTAGGCAAATTCTTTTAATTATTATGATAATTAAAATGAAAGTTTTAAGATTGAGCAAATGCTCACTATAGAGAATCATGTAAAATTCTCTCACTAAACCACTATCCCAGTAGCAACATGATATCATAAGATGATATGATATAAGATACTTAAATAATTGGCTTAGTGCAACTGAGAGATTATTAGTTTATGGCCTACAACTAATCTGTTAGTTGTAGTTTAGTTAATTATTCAAAAACATTCTTTATCTTATACCTATTCAGATGAATATGATAATGTTCATGAGATAAATGTACATTATAAATGAAATTATTATAAGATCGTTATTATGATATTCATATTACATTTATATAGTATATGTAAATTGTTCCTAGTAATTGTTCTATTAAGATTGGACATTAATATAAAGAAAAAGACTAGCATATGTTTTATTTTTCCTCGTGAAGGAAATAGTAGATCGTATAGACTAAAGTATTGAGATACTTAAAAGAATATTTGAGTGCTTGTTAGAAAACAAATTCACTAAATTGACCTTATATAAGAATTCCATTTAGAACATTACTTGTATATCTATAGAAATTCTCGTTATATAAGTGATCCTTTGACTTGAGATCTCTAAAATATCTTGTATAAGGATTCCTATATTTTGATACTACTTCTGACCTATTCTAGTCAAAGGTAGCTAAATAAGTAGCTATTAGATGTAGCATGAACTATATGGAGAATGTTCCATTGTTCTCGATTGGTATGATTTAAGATATCCTTGTCTAAGGTGGAATGACATTATAAAATTAGTTTTCAAATGTCATTAATTGAATCAATTACTAATGGTGGAGAACTAATATGATTGGACTCAAATATAGTAGATAAAATTTCCATATTATATATCTAATCAAAATATTGAATGAAAAAATGATTGAATTACACCGAAAAAATCATGCACAGAAAGATTATTCAAAACTACTTTGACATTCCTAAATATTTGGGTAGTTATGATGAGTTGTTAAACCTTAATCTTGATCTATAGGTGTAAACTATTTAATTAGATAATTAAAGATAAATTAAAGGAGTTTAATTTATGTAATCTTGAATATGACTTAGGATTGTAATTATATCCATTATCAATATATTTAAGAACCTAATGGGTCACACCCAAAGAATGAGTTGAAGAGAGAAATTTTTTTTAATTAAATTGAACTTGATTGTAAAGTTTGAGAAATTTTAGGATTACATATGTGATATATAATAAATAATGATCAATATAAGATATTGAATATTATTTAAGCATAATTTGTTTTAACTAGAATCAATTGTAATTCTAATTAAAGTTTATTAAAATTAGAATTTTATTTCATAAGCTAAGGCTCTAATAGAGTTAGTAATTTTTGCCTATCTCTCTCTACAACAGTTGTAGAGTTCTTTTAACTTGCCATATGGATACCATAGAAGACAGGTAGTTATGCAGCTATAATGGTTAAGATAAGTCAATTTTAAAAACTGTTCGAGGGACCAAGAAAATGATCTAGCTATAGAATATGGTACTAATTATGATTTATGTTTTATTATATTTTATGTGTTAATTATGTTAATTATATATTTAAAGTGACATTAACTTAGTTCAACTTGTGCAGGATCAGATTCTATTTTGATTTTTCTACAATAGTATAAGTAACAAAATTACAGTACCAAAAAATGTAATCCATGAATATTGTCAATGAAATGATGTGTTAACTAACCCATGAATATCCATATTCAAGTATATCATTTTGGTCCTCCTTTCTTTTGAATCCAGCAACCAAGAGTATATTCTTTCAATTATATTTTTATTCTCTCGTAACCAACAACAGAATCCATAATAAACGAGTGCACATAAACTTCTATAAATAACTTGGTAAAGTATATCCATACTCTGACCAATTTCATCTTTCGCATCTAATTCTAGCATAGTGATATTTATTTTCATTTACTGTTAATAAATTTTATCTTAATTGGAATGAAATGAATTTAGATTATCACTCTCTTATTTATTTAGAGAAATTTATTTATCAAATGCACATTTATACTTGCCTAAAAAAATGATAAAAAACATTAGTTATGAGTTTCTAATTTAAAGAATAGTCTCTTCAATAAAAATAAAAATTTGATGATATCCCTCTCTACTTTTAGAATTTAATTTTTCAATAATAAATTGAGAATTCCAAAAATGCCTTCTTTTTCTCTGTTGATATGAAAAATGTCTTTTTTTCTTTCTCTTGATATTATTATATTTTAATTTATAATATTCATATCTTAAAAATCACTTTATTCTTCCTCCACCTAAAAGATTTTAATGCAAATTCATATATATGACTTTCAAAATTTTCTCTTATCTGATAACATAGACTTGTATATAAACTATTAGCATCTACTATATCTTATATATTTAGAAACCTAGTGTAATCAACATATACAATATATTATTCAGCATATACCGCATATTATTTTTGATAGGAATATGTAATCAACTGACGAGTAGTCTTATTTAGGTTAGTATAATTAAGGAGATAAATTTCTTGAATATTGTAAATTTGTATATATTTTTCTTCTAGGCTTAATGGAAAGACATTACCTTTTGGCCATCTTTAAATTTGTTTGTACCATGGTATCAGAGCCTATCTAGGTCATCAAT
The DNA here is from genome assembly GCA_025594535.1 of Erythroxylum domingense. Lineage (NCBI taxonomy): Eukaryota > Viridiplantae > Streptophyta > Magnoliopsida > Malpighiales > Erythroxylaceae > Erythroxylum > Erythroxylum domingense. The sequence goes on from JANQBM010000007.1 coordinate 2,812,310, forward strand.
TTTTTTTAATGCCACAGTTGGAGAAGACAAAAGTGATGGAGTGATACAGAGCAAGATGATTTCATTATATGATATTATAACAAGTGATAATCTTGGAAGTTTGTTAACATAGGTTCAATGGCTAAAAGCCTAAATTGGGGCCTAACATTTTTTAGTTTGATCAGTTTAAGATTTAAACTTGTAACTTACTCAACGAAGGTCTAAACTTTCACGAGTCTGCTCAATTTAAGCCTTTTTTGGACAGAAATATGGAAATGTTAGAAAGGCGCCATTATAGACAAGTCAGTTAGTCTTTAAATGTCATGTTAAAAACATATGTGGATTTTCAAAAAACAAAAAAATACAAAAACCCTAAATTGTTTTCAACTTCTTCCTCAATAAAGATGGCAGGTGGGTCTTGTTTTGTCATAAGGGGCTCTTCCTTTTTAAAAACATTTTTTTGGGTTATCCTATTATTTGAAAAAAGGGGGAAAATTATTATTCTCGTCTTTTGCTTTTGAAAATCGGGTTATTTTTATATAATATGATGTAAATAGTTATTTGATAATAATATGGGAGATTGAAACGAGGGTGATTACTATTTTATAGGTTATGGTTATTAGACCTGCAATTATAGACTGAGGAGATGATAAGGCAAGGGGAAAAGCTATTTGGGGAATATGTCTGGGAGAGGTTTGATTTACAGGTGTTGCCTCCCAGCTTTTCTTATGGTGGAATGGAGAATCAGAGGATGGTGTTTTTGACTCCTACCATGATAAAAGGTGATTCTAGTGGAGCATAGGTCATAGCTTATGAGTTAGCTCATAGTTGGACCGAGAATTTGATTACTAATAAGAATAACGAGCACTTTTGGTTGAATGAAGTGTGTCAAAAGTGTCGGGTTCATGTCTAATATTTTTGACTTCTTATTTGCTATGCTCTTGTTGCCTCTGATTTTAGATTGCTTTGCCTAGTATGCAATGAGTGCTTTAGTTTATGTTCATTTGACTTTATTATTTTTTCAGTGCTGAATATAAACCGTATGGTGCTTCAGTGTAATACTCGTTATTCTTTACATGCCTATGCATGCATGTCTGAGGACAGAGTTCATGTGCATTCAGCTTATTAGCTCTTAACATTGAGGCATTGATGTGTCCATTGTTCAGAAACTCTCTGTTGCTAAATAGTTTCGATTGTCCTGGAGCGTGTCTTTTGTATTTCAGCTGAAGTTTTCAGATGGAACCTTCTAGGAACATGTAGTCGTAATATCTCTTAATAACTTATAGGCAAGATGTATATTTCTTTCTGGGTTCTACGGTGAAAGACGATTATTTCTTCTTTTTTTTGTTTTTTTATCTTTAACTCCAGTTTTATAGTTTAAATCATGATTGTAGGGTTTTACAACATATGCTGAGAGGAGAATCGTGGAGGTTGTGCAAGGAGAAGACAGGGCTACGCTAAATATTGGAATTGGTTGGAGTGGTTTAAATGAAGAGATCGAGAGGTTTGTGGACAATTAGAGTTCACCAAGCTCAGAACCAATCAATAAGGTGTGGACCCTTATAATGTGTACTCATAAGTTCCATATGAGAGTGGTTTCCAATTTTTATTTCGAATTGAGCGTCAGGTATGTTAATAAATTATGGTCAAAACTTGGAGATCAATTTATCATAAAGTTCTTACGGTTGCATTTATTTCTGAAAATAGAATACTTAGATTGAAAGAACTGCATTTAATGAGTTCCTTAAGAAGTAAATTTCCGCCTTCAAATTCAAATCTATCAATATAGAGACATTTCTTGATTTTCTAAAAGCAAATGTTCTTAGAATAGATAAAGACATAGACCTGTAATAAAGTTCTTTTGGAAGACATAATAAGGGAAGTCTCTTCACTAGGGAAATTCAGTCATATGATTATTTTGACAACGGATGAGTGTTTTCTGATTAAAACTTTGCATAAATTTGAAGAGAAGGTAAAGATCAATCATCTAGGATCTCTGAGAATCACCATCTTCCCCAAGTTATTGGTTATGAACTTGAACAGAAGGTGTAAGGATTCTTAATCCTTTTTCCATGTATTTTAATACATAACAATCAAAATCTTAACATTAGAAGCTACAAATTAAAAGATCTGTGGAGTTGCCAGAATTGGGAAGCAACAAACTTTAGGTCATCAGCCATTAAAGTAAAGCTTTAACTTCCGAAAAGGTCTACATAGTTTGGGTTAATATGGGAAGGTTTGATGACGAATGGGGGTGGGTCTAGCAAGTTTAGTATGAAAATTTTAAATAATTTTCTTTTTTTCCTAAAATCTACATGGCTTTTAAATTCTACCTGGCCTCTCTAAATAGACTTTTTATATATAGAAAAGGTGCGTGTATGACACTTCCTAATTTCCATCCAAAAAATCCTTAAATTGAGCAGACTAGTGAAAAGTTAGACTTTCATTGTGCAAGTTACAAGTTTAAGTCCTAAACTGATCAAACCTAAAAACATTAGGCCTCAATTTGGGATTTTATCTTAGATTTAATTGAAGGGTGAAAAGTGTGATGAATTGGCTCATTCTTTATGGATTGCATTAAGAGTGAGAAAGAAATTTGGTTTTATAGACAGAAAAATCAAGCATTCAGATAAGAAGTCTCCGTATCTTCAAGATTCACAGACTAATAATTCATTATTGGTCTCTTGGATTATGAATATCATTAAACCTTCACTGCGTTTGACTATTTCACACGTGGAGGTGGCACAGTATCTTTGGGAAGGCATACAAGAATGCTTCTCAATAGTTAATGAACCATGCATACAAGAATTGAAAGTTGAACTTGTAGAGTGCAAACAAAGGGGATTGAGTATAATTGCTTACTATAGAAAGTTGAAGAAGTTATGGGAAGAATTGGCTAATTATGAACATATGCCAATGCGCAAATGTGTGTTATGCAAGTGTAAATTTGAATATGCATTGGAGAAGAAGCATGAATGAGAAAAATTCCATCAATTTCTTATGGGCCTCAATGAAACTCTCTATGGAACAGTGAGATCCAATATACTTGCTCAAGATTCTTTACCAAATTTAAATAGAGTTTATTCAATCCTGGTGTAAGAGGAGTATGTAAGAATTATTGCTCATAGGAAGGAGGAACATGATGAAGTGATGAACTTTGTTGTACAAACTGGATCAAGATCTCAAGATTGAGGTAAAGGAAAAGACAAGGATATAATATGCACCAATTGCAACCATACAGGGCATAAACTTAACAGTTTTTTAAAGATAATTGGATATCTTGAGTGATGGGGAGATCGCCCTTAAAGAACAGGATGAGGAACTGGACGAAACAAGGGAGGACAATAATTTATTAATTCTAAGAGTAGAGGATGTAGAGGGGGAGTCAAGGTTAATATAGTTCAAACCTTAACATCAGGAGTAGTGAGTAATTTTGTGGTCTCAGATGTTGGCAAGAATGATGTTACTGGGCTTATTAATAACAAGCAGTGGGAAATATAGAGGGACTTTTTAAGTGCTGCAAAGATGGAAGTAAATGAGGAATTAACCGATATATGTTCTTCCACACAATGGATAATTGACTTTGGTGCTTCTCATTACCTAATAGGATGGCTAGAATGTTTGCATAATGTTCAAGATGTAATGGAATCTCCTATGGGGCTTCTAAATGGGAAGTAAACTGCTACCACAAATGAGGGAATAGTGGTGCTTAGCAATAAATTGAATGTGAACAATATTTTTTATGTGCCAAGTTTGATATTTAGTTTGATTTCCTTATCACAACTACTTGATGAAATCAAACTATATGGCTCAGTCCACTAACAAGTTTTATGTTATACAAGGTTGTACTTTGATGATGTTGATTGTTGGCTATAAGCAACGAGAGGGGCTTTACTTCTTTCGTGCGATGGTGACTATAAAAGCTATGAATACTTGTGGTGAGAGCTCTTTTAATATATGGAACAAACGGCTAGGACATCCATCATCTAAGGTTGTAAAGTTTATTCCTAATGTTGGTTCTAGTAGGAATAATAGTTTATGGAATAAAGCCTACGAAGTTTTCCTTAGAGGAAAACTATCAAGAGATAGTTTTCCGGTTAGTAATGACAAAACTCTATAAGTATTTCAACTGATTCATTGTGATTTTTGGGGGTCTTATCAAACCCTATCTTTTTTTGGTGCAAGATATTTCTTAACCATTGTTAGTGATTTTTCACAGATAACATAGATTTATTCATTAATTGATAAGAATGAGGTGTCAATGAATTTGTATAATTTCTTTACTATAATGGAGCTTCAATTTAACAAACAAGTGAAAGTTGTATATAGTGATAATGGTATAGAGTTTAGATGCATAAGTAATTATTTTCATCAACATGACACTGTACATGAAACATCTTATAAAGGAACTCCACAACAAAATGGATGGGCAAAGCAAAAACATAAGCACATACTTAATATAGCTTGGACATTGAACTTTCAAGCCAACCTTCCTATAGAATTTTAGGGGGAATGCATTTTGGATGCTGGATATTTGATTAATCTAATAGCCTCATTCGTCTTGAATGGTAAAACTCCATATGAAATTTTGCATTGTAAACCACCCTCACTTAGACATTTGCGTATGTTTGGATGATTGTGCTATGTGCATAATCAAGATTACAAAGGAGACAAATTTATTAGTAGTAGTTAAAGATGCATTTTTATGGGCTATCCTTATAGCAAAAAAGGTTGGTGTATGACCTAGAGTTGAGTGTATTCTTCATTTCAAGTGACGTAGTGTTTTATAAGCATGAGTTTCCTTGCTTGACAAAAGATAACGATGGACTTAGTAATATAGAGGATTGGTGTGGTAAGGATGAGGATGATTTGTGGTTATTGTGAGACAAAACTGTGTGTCTTAGGAGAATGAGCAATCTACACATGTTAATGAGATATTGTACCTAATGAAGTTTTGAATCGTAATATGGGATGTGAGAATAATGATACTGAAGAAGTCAATGATATTAGAAGTTGTGAGAATAATAAAGTAAAGGTGTGCAAGAGCTATTTGAATGAGGAGCCTTTGGACCGTGGACATCGAAATAAAGTGCCACCCACTCATTTGTAAGATTTTATGACAAACATTGTTTGTAAATTGAGCCGCTCTACAAGTTCATTTGTCCAACCACACTCCTCAAGTGCACCATATCTTATAGCACATTATATGATTTTAATATTTTTTTGATACAAAATCGAAAATTTTTGGCAGTTATTATTGCAAGAACTGAACCTCAAACCTTTCTTGAGGCTGTAAAAGATGAAAGGTGGAGGAATGCAATGCAACAAGAAATACAAGAATTGGAAAATGATGACACCTAACACTTTCTTCAGCAAAAATGGCTATCGGTTGCAAGTGGCTTTATAAAATTAAGTTTAATTTTGATGGATCAATTGAGAGGTTTAAAGCAAGGCTTGTGATTTTGGGAAACACTCAAGTTAAAAAGCTGACTTATAACTTTTGCACTCGTAGCCAAAACGGTGACTACTCACACTTTCCTGGTAATTGCAACAACTAAAAATTGGGAACTTCATTAAATGAACGTCCACAATTTAACATCCCATCCCCTGTGGGAGGCTAGAATAGTAAATATGAGTGATTAATGAGTATTTAGAAATGCATTTTTCATGCTCATGCATAAAATGGCATACACATACAATTGAATAGTGAATTTTTCTGCACATGAAAATAATTGTACATGCATTCATGAATAATTCTAGGTATATTTGGGCTGAGTTGTGATTTTTGGGAAAATTGTGAATTTGGAATTATTTATATTGAAAATTTTATTGACTAGTGGAATTATTATATTTGTGAATTTTGGTGAATTAGGATTTATTTTGAAATTTATAGAGTATTATAGAAAATAGGAAAAAAAAAGAAGAGAAGAAATCAAATGAAGATTTGGAGATAGTTAGATTGTAAAGGCAGAATTAATGGAGTTAGTTTCAAAGAAACTTAGTTAAAATTAGACCTTAGGAAAAGTGACAAGTGTAAAGTTGTCTTTATTATTTGTCAGAAGTAAGTTTGAGTGATCTGAGAGTTAAAAAGGGATTTGTTCTTTTCCTAAGTTCTTTCCTTGTTATCATCTTCTTCGAATTTCTTCCCATACACAGAGTTTTCCATCAAACTCCTTCTGAGAGTTAACTTTGATTTTTCATATCCCTCACCACTTCCTCTACTACTAAATGTTTCTTCTGCCTTAAGAAAAACTAGAAGTTGGTTAGTGTTCACAGGAGTTTACGAAATTTTGTATGAAATTAGGGCTTGAAGATAGTTGAAGCTTTTGGAGTCTTCAACCAGTAAGTAGTCAATAAAATTGTTAGAATTGTGGAATTTTGAAATAAAGTTGATGAATTTATGGTCAGTGCATGATCATAACATTTACGTATATTTATATACTTGAACATTGTGTTAAGGGGATGAAAATTGGGGATACGATGATATTTGGGTTTTGATGAATTATTAGTGATCAGGTGTTGTGGAAATGGTTCTTAGAGTTGAAAAAGCAATGAAATGATGTATAGGATTAGGGTAGAGAGTTAGATATGGAAAGGTGATATGCTCTGTTTCTTCACTAAGCATGTATGAATATATAGGTTTTTGTATGAGAGTTGATGAAGACTAGGAGATGTTCAAGAAAAAGGTTTTTGAGTTGAAGAGTATAGATATTATCGTCTTTGATGACGTCATATCATCTGTGAAGAAGTATCATCTTAGGTTGACTTCTGCTTCGTCTTAAGTTGACTATATGTTTCGTCTTCTTTCTGTTTTGTCTACTTTTTGTTTAGTCTGCCATCAGCTTCGTTTGCTTTTTGCTTCATCTACCTTTTGCTTCGTCTGCTTTCTGTTTCGTCTACTTTTTGTTTCGTCTGCTTTATGTTTCATCTGCTTTATGCTTCGTCTACTTTTGCTTTGTCTGCTTTCTGTTTCGTCTACTTTCTGCTTATACGACCGAAACTTCTTCTGTACACTATTGTCTAATGCTATCGTCTGGTCCATTTTTGACCCTTCAGATAATAGAATTTGTCTTCAAGTCTTCACAAAAATTGGTAAATTTCGAAGTCCTCTTTGAAATGGTCCTAAGATTATCTTCATCTGACATCTGTAGAGAGAGTTATGCCAATTGTCCCAAGATAGGTTCTGTATGATTGAGGAACACTTTCCTAAAAGACGATATAACCAAATTATAGCAATTGCACTCTCTTATTTAACGTGAACACTAGACCCAAAAGAGTGTCGTGGAAAAATCTAAAAGTAAGCCAATGGGAAATGAATTGTGATTTTAATGGTTTTAGTGAGGCATAAACGTAAGTATGAATTTTACTTATATGAGTTTTGATATGAGAGAGATTTTGTGAAGAAACTGATGGAAGGATACCCGGGATTGCCATGAATATGCATTGTACATAATTCATTTCCTACATGGGTATTATTGAACAATTATACTTACGCATGTTGTGATATATGTGTATGCTTTGCATAATATAGAGGAACGAATTAAGCACCATCCTCCAAACGTTGCCAGGATTTCGAGGCAATAGCTTCTGGAGCAAACTGTGAGTAACCTAGACGGTCTCACTTAATTACTTGTTTGTTTAAATTCTATTTTGAAACGATTGAATGAATGTGATTGCTTATGTTGGTTTCTAGACAGGAGATCCGATGATTGTAATGCTTGGTTGAGATATTGAAGTGTGGCTTGTATGTGAATGAGATGAACTAAGTGTACATAATTTGATGATAAATGTGTTTTGAATGAGCATGTAAGTGAAAATGTGATTCTCAACTTAATATTGAATGTCAGACTAAGGTTCGATGATATGGAAATGTGATTGAATGGAATCATGCAAGTGTGATTGATGCATTTCATGTCATGAATGCATGAAACATAATGGCAGTTGTGACCAGAGTAGCCACC
>JANQBM010000007.1:2826493-2842232 GCA_025594535.1 Erythroxylum domingense
ATGAGGTGTGGTAATTTACCACACCTGGACCCGTTTCTCTGGTCCGACCCGTTCTCTGGAAACGGGATGTTACAGTCTACTATCTGCTTCGTCTACTTTTTGCTTCATCTGCTTTCTCCTTCGTCTACCTTTTGCTTCGTCTGCTTTCTATTTCGTCTACTTTTTGTTTCGTCTGCTTTCTACTTTGTCTGCTTTTTGCTTCATCTGTTTTATGCTTCGTCTGCTTTTGCTTTGTCTACTTTTGCTTCGTTTGCTCTTTGCTTCATCTTCTTTCTGCTTCGTCTGCTTTTTGTTTCGTCTAATTTCTGCTTCTTCTATTTTTGCTTCATCTGCTTTCTGCTTCGTTTGCTTTCTACTTATATGAACGAAACTTCTTCTTCTGTACACTATTGTCTAATGCTATCGTCTAGTCCATTTTTGTATGCCATATTATGGAATTTGTCTTCAAGTTCTTCACAAAATTGGTAGATCTCGAAGTCCTTTTTGAAATCGTCCTAAGATTATCTTAATCCGACATCTATAGAGAGGGTTATGCCAATTGTCCCGAGATAGGTTCTGTATGATTGAGGAACACTTTCCTAGAAGAGGGTAAGACCAAATTATATCAATTGCACTCTCTGATTTAACATGAATAGTAGACTCGAAAGAGTGTCGTGGAAAAATCTAAAAGTAAGCCAATAGGAAATGAATTGTGATTTTAATAGTTTTAGTGAGGCATAAATCTAAGTATGAATTATACTTAAATGAGTTTTGATATGAGAGAGATTTTTGTGAAGAAACTGATGAAAAGATACCCGGGATTGTTATGAACATGCATTGTACATAATTCATTTCCTACATGGGCATTATTGAACAATTATACTTGTGCATGTTGTGATATATGTGTATGTTTTGTATAATATAGACGAACGAATTGAGCACCATCCTCCAGATGTTGTCAGGATTTTGAGGCAATAGCTTCTGGAGCAAACTATGAGTAACCTAGACGGTCTCACTTAATTACTTGTTTGCTTAATTTATGTTTTCAATGATAATTGAATGTGTTTAATTGTGGATTTCGGACATAAGGTCCAATGAATATGGATGTGGATTGAGATATTGAAGTGCTACTTGAATGTGAATGTGAAGACCTAAGTGCTTTATAATGTGAGTGATTGTGGTACATGCATCTCATACATGAATGCACAATCAGATAATGGCAGTTATGACCAGAGTAGCCACCGATCAGAGCTTAAAGCTCAACGAGTGAAAATAAGCCTCGAGCTCAAAAGTGATTAAGAGCCTAAGGCTCATTGTGTAAAATGAGCCCTATATCCCCCAAGCAGATAAGGGACAGTTATTAATGAAACCGGTATCTAAAATAGATACAGAGCAATTTAGGCACTCGGCACAACAATATAACAATTGGAAACGTGTCTCATAAGCAATCTATATGCATTTTGATAAGTATGTTTGATTGATTGAAATGAGTAATTGCCTATGCTTGAGTGAAAATGTGTATTGATTGAAATGAGTAATTGCCTATGCCTGAGTGAATATGTGTTACATGACCTATTATGCAAAATTATGGATTACATGTTATATGAAATGGTGTGTTGCATGAATTGAGTGAAGCATCGATGATGGTTACCTCATTGAGTTTGCAAAACTCACTAAAATTGCAACGTTGTCTTTTCAGGACCAAGAGATGACTCTAGCTATTAAGAGGCTTTGCCAACATTATAGATTGTGATTTGGCAAGAGAAGTCATGGCTCAAAGGTCGGTTAGCTGGGATTTTTTTTGGATAGATTAGATAGACTTTGTATATTTTCCTCTTTCATGTAGTACTTTGGTATTAGGCTTTGATGATGTATATATAGAAAATATCGAAAGACACAATGTAGACATTTGGGTTTTATGAAATGAAACGAGGAAAAAGTTGGTTTTAAAATATTGTGGTTTTTCTATTGATGCTTTATAAGTGAATATTGATATGATGCCATGTGAAGTGAGTGTAGTGATCGAACGTATCTCGCCCTTATCATAAGATATGTACCAAAATGACCTCCGGCCATCTCGGTGTGTACCCTACGGTAACGGGGCGCTACATTTAGGTGGTATCAAAGCATGGTTTGGCTTCTGTTGGGACATATATGAATGTTAAGCAAGAAATATCGTGAGAAATGCGAATAATGATTGAAGTTATTGTTTGTTATAGGTCATCCGCTCTGGGTGATCAAATTGATCAACCAGTTGACCAAGGATTGGTAGGAGTCAGTAAGGAGTCCTCGGCATCTCTATCTGAGGAGATGCCTCCTAGAGTTCCCGAAAGAAGGGAGGCTGCGGAAGCAGGGAGTTTTGGACTTCTATGGCAGCACAGACCCTGCTGAGATCAAGGGATGGTTAGAGAGGACAGAAAGGGTATTTGATCAGATGGACTATAAGCCTGATGAGAGGTTCAGTTATGCAGTGTCTTTACTGCAGGGCCCAGCTTACCAGTGGTGGAAGACTATCCCAGGCAGTACCACCAGGCCTTGTTAATTGAAGTGGGAAGACTTTCTGAGGTGCATCAGAGATAATTACATGCCCAAGATCTATTTGGACATGAAGAAGCAGGAGTTCTTGGAATTGAAGCAGGGTAAGATGTTAGTGGCTGAATATGAGGTCCAATTTAATGAGTTGATGGGTTATGCTACTGCTCTGATCCCTACAGAAGAAGACAAGTGTAGGAGGTTTGAGAATGGACTCAATATGGAGATCAGAACAAGGTTGACGCTTTCAGATATGGGTACTTTCATTGAGTTAAGAGCTGCTTCAATTAGAATTGAACAACTACTGAGAGGGAGACAAGCAAAGACTAAGTCTGCTAGGCAAGGATCCAGTATGAAAAGGTTTAGTGAGAGTCAGGGCAGTTATGGTAGAAGATTCAGTAAGCGCCAAAACAAAGCCTTCAGAATACCAGGTGGATCCAAGCAGTCAGGATTTGGGCAGAGGGGTAGGTTTTCACAGACTGATAGTGGAAGGGGTACAGGACAGAATCATTTTCCAGTTTGTGAGCACTGTGAGAGGAGGCATAGTGGTGAGTGTTGGAGACTGACTAGAGCTTGCCTCAAATGCGGCTCCATGGACCACCAGATTAGAGATTGCCCTGCTACTTTGGGAGCTCAGTCTGTTGTCAGTGGGCGATCTGGGAGTAATACTGTAGCCCAGTAGAGCAGAGGTGGTGGATCTGGACAGGGAGGCAGAGTGAGCACTAGGAGTTCTTCCACGAGGACTGAGGAACGGGGCAGCTGACTGCAGTCCCAAGCCCGGGTCTATGCTATGATCAGGCAGGAGGCTGAAGACTCACCAAATGTAGTTACAGGTGTGCTTCTCATTTATGACATTGAGGCATTTGCATTGCTAGATCCAGGATCCACACACTCCTTTATCGCACTGTATTTGGCATGTAGACTGCATTGTGTTAGGGAGTTACTACAGTATGGGCTAGAGGTGAGTACACCTCTAGGTAGTACTACTGTCATAGGAGAGGTCTGCAAAGGGTGCGTGATTAGGATTGACTAGGCAAAGTCAGAGGCAGACTTGATTATACTACAGTTGAGAGAGATAGATATTATTCTAGGCATGGATTAGCTCACTACTCATAGGGCTATCATGAACTGCTACACCAAAGAGGTAGTACTAGAATCTCCTGGTTAGCTAAGGGCAGTATTCAAAGGAATTAGTCAAGTAGTGCCATCCAGGATGATATCCTTCATGAGTGCACTGAGATTGATACAGGGAGGATGTGAGGCTTATCTAACCCACATCATTGATACCAGAGTAGAGTAGAGTATACAAGACATTCTTATGGTAAGGAAATTCTTAGATGTGTTTCCCGATGAGCTACCTGATTTACCACCAGATCGGGAGACAGAGTTCACAATTGATCTAGCTCCAGATGCTGCTCCTATATCCATTCCTCTATATAGGATGGCACCTGTGGAACTGAAGGAGTTAAAGGCTCAGCTTCAGGAGTTGCTAGAAAAGGGTTTTATTAGACCCAGTGTTTCACCTTAGGGAGCTCCAGTGCTATTTGTGAAGAAGAAAGATGGGACTTTGAGGTTATGCATCGATTATAGGCAGCTGAATTGGGTAACAGTGAAGAACAAGTACCTATTGCCTAGAATTGATGATTTTCTTGATTAGTTACAGGGAGCTCAAGTATTTACTAAACTGGACTTGAGGTCAGGTTACTATCAGTTGAAGATAGCTGAGACTGATGTACCTAAGAGTGCATTCAGGAGCAAGTATCAGCATTTTGAGTTTCTAATGATGTCGTTTGCTGGCTAATGCCCCAGCAGCTTTTATGGCCTTGATGAATAAGGTGTTTTAGCCCTACTTGGATCGATTTGTAATTGTGTTTATTGATGATATCTTGGTGTATTCAAAGGGTAGAAAGGAGCATGCTGAGCATCTGAGAGTTATTTTACAGATCATGAGAGAGAAGCAGTTGTATGCCAAATTCAGTAAGTGTGAATTTTGGTTGGATCAAGTTGTGTTTCTGGGACATATAGTGACTGAGGATGGTATACAGGTAGATCCAAAGAAGATTGAGGGAGTGATGAATTTGGAAGCTCTGAGGAATGTGTCTGAAATCTGAAGCTTCCTAGGATTGGCTGGGTATTACCGAAGGTTTGTCGAGGGGTTTTCTCTGATCTCAACCCCTCTGACTAAACTTCTGAGGAAGAATATGGTATTTAGATGGAGTGAGGAGTGTTAGAAAAGCTTTGAGGAGCTGAAACATCAGTTGACTACTACACCGTATTGACTATTCTATCGGGGACCGGAGGATATGTGGTGTACAGTGATGTGTCTCATCAAAGATTGGGATGTGTATTGATGCAGCATGGTAAGGTGATCACCTATGCATCGAGACAATTAAGGTCTTACAGGATCAATTATCCGGTACAAGATTTAGAGCTAGCTGCAGTTGTCTTTGCTGTAAAGATTTGGAGACATTATTTGTATGGAGAGACTTTTCAGATATACACAGATCATAAGAGTTTGAGATATCTGCTAAGTCAGAGGGAGTTGAACTTGAGACAGAGAAGATGGATTGAATTATTGAAAGATTATGATTGCACTATCGAGTACCACCCAGGAAAAGCTAATGTGGTGGCAGATGCTTTGAGTAGGAAGTCTAATATCAGTGCAGCTAAGATTCAGTTATCGAGGCTACCTAATTTAATTCATTTGAGAGCTCTGAATGTGGAGTTGAATCTGGAATAGAATAAGGCATTGATTGCTACACTAAAGCTGAGACCAATGTTGCATGATAGAATTCGAAAAGTTCAGGGGAAAGATCCCAATATGGTGAAGCTTATGGAGAAAATGAAGGTGAATCTAAATTCCGAGTTTGAATTGAGGGACGAGATATTATGGTTGAGACAGAGATTGTGTGTGCCTAATGTGGATGATCTGAGGAAGGAAATACTTGAAGAAGCTCATATGGCCGCCTGTGCTATATATCCTGGTACAACCAAGATATATAACACATTGAAGCAGCATTTTTGGTGGCCCGGAATGAAGAAGCAAATGGCGAAGTATGTATCTAAATGTATTACATGTCAGCAAGTCAAAGCAAAGCACCAGGCTCCAATAGGGAAACTACATTCATTGCCCATTCCGGAGTGGACATGGGAACGGATTATGATGAACTTTATTATAGGATTACCTACAACTCCGTGGTAGAATGATGCAATAAGGGTCATAGTGGGCCGGTTGACTAAGTCGGCCCACTTCTTACCAGTAAGAGAGAATAACACACTTGATCAGTTATCCTGGAGATATGTGAATGAGTTGGTGAGACTACATGGGGTTCTAGTGTCCATGGTATCGGACAGGGATCCCAGATTTACTTCGAGGTTGTGGAAGAGCTTACAGTCTGCTATGGGTACTAAGTTGAACTTCAGTACAGTATTTCATCCTCAGACAGATGGACAGAGTGAGAGGACAATTAAGACTATTGAGGATATGCTCAGAGCTTGTATATTGGAATTTAGAGGAGCTTGGGATCAATATATGGCATTGATAGAGTTTGCCTACAACAACCATTATCACAGTAGCATCGGAATGGCACCTTATGAGGCATTGTATGGTAGGAAATATCGATCACCTTTATATTAGGATGAAGAGGGCTTGAGAATGGTTGAAGGTCTAGAGTTGATACAAGATACAATGGATAAGGTGAGGTTGATCCAAAGCCGAATTAAAGTGGCTCATGATAGACAGAAGAGTTATGCGGATCAACACCGACGTGATATAGAGTATGGTGTGGGAGACAAAGTATTCCTATGAGTGTCACCTTGGCGAGGATTTTTGAGATTCGGGTAAAAGGGCAAGTTGAGCCCTAAGTACATTGGTCCTTATGAGATCATTGAGAGGATAGGACTTTTAGCCTATAAGTTGGCTTTATCGAATGAGATGTCTCAATTGCATATTGTGTTTCATGTGAGTATGCTTCAGAGATATCGATCGGATCCGACACATGTGATTCCAGCTCCAAAGATTGAGGTTGCTAGTAACTTAAGCTACGTTGAGGAGCTAATCAAGATTGTGGGATTGCAGATCAAACAGTTGAGGAACAAAGTCATTCCAATGGTAAAAGTCCTTTGGAGGAACCACACAACTGAGGAAGCAACATGGGAGACGGAAGAGCACCTGAGGGGACAATATCCCTACCTATTCGAACAAACAGGTAAGAATTTCGAGGACGAAATTTCTTTTATGGAGGGGAGAGTTATAACATCCCATCACCTGTGGGAGGCTAGAATAGTAAATATGAGTGATTAATGAGTATTTAGAAATGCATTTTTCATGCTCATGTATAATATGGCATACAAATACACGTGAATAGTGAAGGTTTTTCACATGAAAATAATTTTACATGCATTCATGAATGATTCCGGGTATAATTAAATTGAATTGGGATTTTTGGAAATTTAGTGAATTTTGAATTTATTTATGTTGAACATATTATTGGTTAGTAGACGTGTGAGATTTATGAATCTTGATGAATTTAGGAATAAATTTCGGAGAAAAAGTTTAGAAAATAGGGAAAAAGAAATCAAAAGAAGATTTGGAGATAGTTGGATTGTAAAGATAGAATTAATGGAGTTAGTTTCAAAGAAACTTAGTTAGAATTAGACCTTAGGAAAAGTGACAAGTGTAAAGTTGCCTTTATTATTTGTTAGAAGTAAGTTTGAGTGATCCGAGAGTTAAAAAGGGGTTTGTTCTTTTCCTAAGTTCTTTTCTAGTTATCATCTTCTCCGAATTTCTGCTCATACACAGAGTTTTCCATCAAACTCCTTCTAAGACTTAACTTTGATTTTTCATATCCCTCACCACTTCCTCTACTACTAAGTGTTTCTTCCACCTTAAGAAAAACTAGAAGTTAGTTAGTGTTCACAGGGGTTTATGTAATTTTGTATGGAGTTAGGGCTTAAAGATAGTTGAAGCTTTTGCAGTCTTCAATAAGTAGTAAATAAAATTGTTAGAGTTGTGGATTTTTTAAATAAAGTTGATGAATTTATGGTCAGTGCATGATCATAGCATTTACGTATATTTATATTCTTGAACACTGTGTTAAGGGGATGAAGATTGGGGATATGGTGTTATTTAGGTTTTGATGGATTATCAGTGATCAGGTGTTGTGGAAATGGTTCTTGGAGATGAAATAGCAATGAAATGATGTATAGGATTAGTGTAGACAGTTAGATATGGAAAGGTGATATGCTCTGTTTCTTCATTGAGCATATATGAATATATAGGTTTTTATACGAGAGTTGATGAAGACTTAAAGATGTTCAAGAAAAAGGTTTTTGAGTTGAGGAGTATAGATAGTATTGTCTGAGATGACATCATATCGTCTGTGAAGAAGTATTGTCTTAGGTTGACTTATGCTTCGTCTTAAGTTGACCATCTGTATCGTCTTAGGTTGACTTCTGCTTCATCTTAAGTTGACCATCTGTATCGTCTTAGGTTGACTTCTGCTTCGTCTTAAGTTGACCATCTGTATCGTCTTAGGTTGACTTCTGCTTCGTCTTAAGTTGATCATCTGCTTTGTCTGCTTTCTGCTTCGTCTACCTTTTGCTTTATTTGCTTTCTGTTTCGTTTGCTTTTTGTTTCGTCTGCTACCTACTTCGTCTGCTTTTTGCTTCTTTTGCTTTTTGTTTCATCTACCTTTTACTTCGTCTGCTTTCTGTTTCATTTGCTTTTTGTTTCATCTGCTTTCTGCTTCATCTGCTTTCTGCTTCGTCTGCATTTTGCTTCATTTGCTTTCTGCTTCTTCTGCTTCTGCTTCATCTGCTTTCTACTTCGTCTGCTTTCTGCTTCTTCTGTTTTTGCTTCGTTTGTTTTCTGCCTCGTCTGCTTTCTGCTTTGTCTACTTTCTGCTTATATGACCGAAACTTCTTCTTCTGTACACTATTGTCTAATGCTATCATCTAATCCATTTTTGACCCTTCAAATGATAGAATTTGTCTTCAAGATTTGCACAAAATTGGTAGATCTCGAATTCCTCTTTTAAATCGTCCTAAGATTATCTTAATCCGACATTTGTAGAGAGAGTTATGCTAATTATCCCGAGATAGGTTCTATATGATTGAGGAACACTTTCCTAGAAGAGGGTATGACCAAATTATATCAATTGAACTCTCTGATTTAACATGAACAGTAGACCTGAAAGAGTGTCGTGGAAAAAGATAAAAGTAAGCCAATGGGAAATGAATTGTGATTTTAATGGTTTTAGTGAGGCATAAACCTAAGTATGAATTATACTTATATGAGTTTTTATATGAGAGATTTTTGTGAATAAACTGATGGAAGGATACTCGAGATTGTCATAAACATGCATTGTACATAATTCATTTCCTACATGGGAATTATTGAACAATTATACTTGTGCATATTGTGATATATGTCTATGCTTTGCATAATATAGAGGAACGAATTGAGCACCATCCTCCAAACGTTGCCGAGATTTCGAGGCAATAGCTTCTGGAGCAAACTGTGAGTAACCTAGACGGTCTCACTTAATTACTTGTTTGCTTAATTTATGTTGTGAATGATAATTGAATGTGTTTAATTATGGATTCCGAACAGAAGGTCCGATGAATGTGAATGTGGATTGAGATATTGAAGTGCTACTTGAATGTGAATGTAAAGACCTAAGTGCTTTATAATGTGAGTGATTATGGTATATGCATCCCATACATGAATGCACAATCAGATAATGGCAGTTGTAACCAAAGTAGCCACCGATCAGAGCTTAAAGCTCAACGAGTGAAAATAAGCCTCGAGCTCAAAAGTGATTAAGAGCCTAAGGCTCAATATGTAAAATGAGCCCTGTATCTCCCAAGCGGATAAGGGACAGTTATTAATGATTCCGATATCCAAAATAGATACGGGACAGTTCAGGCACTCGGTCACAGCAACGTAATAATTGAAAAAGTGTCTCATAAGCAATCCATATGCATTTTGATAAGTATGTTTGATTGCTTGAAATGAGCAATTGCCTATGCTTGAGTGAAAATGTATTACATGACCTATTATGCAAAATTATGAATTATATGTTATGTGAAATGGTGTGTTACATTAATTGAGTTAACCATCAATGATTGTTACCTCATTGAGTTCGCAAAAATCATCAAAATTACAACGTTGTCTTTTCAGGACTAAGAGACGACTCTAGCAATTAAGAGGCTTTGCCAGTAGTGTAGATTGTGATTTGGCAAGAGAAGTCATGGCTTAAAGGTCGGTCAGCTGGGATTTTTTTTAGACATATTAGATAGACTTTGTATGTTTTCCTCTTTCATGTAGTACTTTGGTATTAGGCTTTGATGATGTACATATAGAAAATGTCGAAAGACACAATGTAGACATTCAGGTTTTATGAAATGAAATGAGGAAAAAGTTAGTTTTAAAATATTGTGGTTTTTCTATTGATGATTTATAAGTGAATATTGATATGATGCCATGTGAAGTGAGTGTAGTGATCGAACGTGGCTCACCCTTATCGTAGGATATGTACTAATATGACCTCCGGTCATCCCGTTATGTACCCTACAGTAAGGGGGTGCTACATCGAAGGTTAGCACTAACGACTTAAATTTGGAATTATTTATTTTGTTTACTTTTTTGTAAAATAATTAATTTTATTTACTTGTTATCTAACAAGTAAGAACATCAATGACATATCCACAAATCATTTCCAGGCCATCTATTTTATTGTTTTCACAAGAGTTTCAAAAGAAGAATATGGAAGAATATTGTCCCTATTGGCACACTGAATCATTATTTTACTTCTATACATTTGGTTTGCACTATATTTTGGTAAATGAGTATTCTACCAAAAATTTACAAAAATAGGGCCATGTCTCATTGCATTGGAGATCTCACGTATATTTAGAAAAAAATACCATTAGTTATTTATTTCAAGTAACAACTTCAACTTTATAACAGAATACCATAATTAAGTACAAATAGTTATACGACTTAATAAAAATCATACTATTGCTCAATCTATGTGATACCAACTTTATATACAGAAAAATACCACGAGTCATTAAAAAAATACCATGCACACTTCATAATCAGAATAACACCTTTGAATATAAACATGCCCTACCTTAATACAAAATATACTAGTATAAATTTATCTAATTCCGCATTTATGTAAAAAGAAAACATCATTAATTACAAATAACAAGATATACATTTTAAAATGGCAATATATTAATTGAATGGAAAGAATATTATGCCTCAATAGAAATTATATCAACACTTAGTACATTCAATACTATTGCTATGAATAAAAGTTACCACGATGTATTTTAAATAAATAACAAGTTCAACGAAAAATGAGAATACCATCTTTGAATAAAAATTATACCTTATCTCAACATAAACTATCATAGTACTCTAACTATTCATTAACATGTTTAAAAAAATACTATCAGTAGTCATTACAAATAAGGAAGATATGCACTTTTAAATAGTATTATATTGACTGAATAGAAAGAATATCATGTATCAATACAGACTATATCAATGCTCAATGCATTTAATATCATAACTACAAATAAAAGCTACCACTACATATTTTAAATAAGTAAACTTTAGTGAAGAATAGGAATATCATCTCTAAATACAAACAATACTCTACCTCAATTTATACTATACTTCTATTGTAGATATAAAATACCATATTTATGGATAAAAACACCATCATTCATTATGGATAAGTAGAACTTAAACGTTAGGATGGGAATAAAACAAGTGAGTGAATAGAATATCATGCCTCAATAAAAACTATATATGTACTTAATTTATTCAAGGCTACAACTATAAAACAAAAGTTACTAGCATACATTTGAAATAAGTAACAACTTTAGTGAAAAATAGGAATATTATGACTAAGTAGAAACAATACCAAGCATCAATATGATGGACACATATTGATACACTCATGCACAAAAAACTATATCAATTAAAGGTTTTATCTATTATGGTTAAATACAGTCTCGTGTGCTTAACCTTACAACAAACTATATCCATTAAATTTTTTGATAAGCACAAATAAATCCGTTAAATTTTTTGATGAGCACAAATAAATAAATATTCATATGATCAAACAAGTTTGTGTTTATGATAAAATGTTAAATACATAGATTGGTACACAACCATGCATGAAAATGTGTTCGTTGAAGGTTTTGTTTAACATAATTTAGTGCATGCCTATTAGGTCAACCGTGTTTTTGTTATATATGTTAGACTGGGAATGTGAAGTACATAGACTAATATACGATCATACATAAAACTTTAGGTTAAAAGTACATTTTGAACCTTAATGTTTACAATAGAATACAAAACAGACCTTAATGATTCAAAGCATCCAAATTGAACCCTAAAGTTTTCAAAACATTCAAAATAGAATTTAAATGATTGAAAATTTTAATAATGTTAACTGCCCTTTAGTTAAATGTCATATCAATGCTGATGTGATGTTATTTTAATTTTTTAACACAAAGTACGCCACACTACCTTATGATAAGTGAGACCCACTATCTAAAATGTATATAAAAAAGAGCAGGTCCTAGTGCCACATGACAATAGGGCCTACTTTTGGTTAATTTTAAAAAATAGTTATGTGGCAGTAGGGCTTACTTTTTTTATTTAAAAATAAAAAATATGTCATGCCAACATTAACATGGAATTTAACTGATGTCAGTTAACTCCATCAAAATTTTCATCCACTTAGGGTATGTTTTAAATGTTTTGAAATTTGAATGCTTTAAGACATTAGTCTTCAAGTTATATTATGCTGTAAATATTGAGACTTAAAATGCACTTTTAGCCTAAAATTGTATCTATTAAAAAAAATTTCTTAAACCAAAGGAGATTCCAATCAATGTCATCTAATAACAAAACATAACTACTATTGGTGAGTTTATTATTTTGAAGAAAAGAAATAAAACAACAAAATAAAATCATAAACTCAAGAAGATATTTTATGAAGTTGATAAAGAGAAGCTGAAGTTTAAACTGTCAAAATAAAGATCAAACTAAGAAAAAAAGAAGATCAAGGCTCATTAAAGTCATTTTACATTTTGCATTATTAATTGTAATCTCAAATTCTCAACAGGCATAAACATTTCATTTCACTTCATTATATGAATTTTTTCATTCACCAAATTGAATTGAAGCTTTTAGTTTTAATAGAAAAGCTTCTTGATCTTTGAAACAATATCTAGAAAACTTTTCGGGAAGTGGTTAAATTATAATTATAGTAAACAAATTGAGTTTGAGAATTTAAAATTATTAAAATCATTTTTTTCTGGTGATTGGTCATTCTATATAAGTTATGGGTCGACTATTATAAGTTAGAGTTATTAAATTTGACTTATCGAGAGTTTATTGTATATTAGCCAGTCAATACATCATATTAGTTGACTAATGTGCCTGCTGGTTGATTAATGTTTCAAAAACTAGTGAATTTGTGCATTCAATACTCACTGATCGACCAATATATTGTACCGATCGACTAGTGCTCTATAACAAGTCATTGTATTGACTAATTAGTACATCAGTGCTTTATAATGACTAGTTTTTAGCTCTAATGGCTAGTGGGGTCGCCAAACCCTATAAATACAATTTTTCTCATTGATTTTAACATTAATAAATATTTGGGGGTGTCTTTTACATACATTTTGAAGAGTTTCAATCATTTGAGCATCATTATCTCATATTTATATGAGTGAGCTTTTTAGAATTACTAAGTGACAGAGTGAGTTATTTTAAGTTGTAACATTTTGTTGGAGTACTATATTATTGTACCTTGGTTAACTCGATTGGGATTGATGTTCTTCTTTATCTTAGAAAAAGATTGGAAAAGGGTTCCTCTTTGCCGAGAGAGATTGTACAAAGATTATTCTTCACCTTAAAAAAGAATTATAGTTGAATTTCAAGAAGAGTCTTAGGAGTGGATATAGGCAAGCGTTTTTTATTAAACCCATATAAATAGATTTGCATTCTTTCTTCCCTATCCTCTTTAATTATTATTCAATCACTTTATTGGTTTATGTTAAGTAATCACTTTATCCTTATTTATATTAATTGTTATTAATTAAGTACATTAGTTTAAAAACTTTTTGAATTTTATAAGTACCCAATTCACCACCCTCTTAGATGTCATTAAAGACTAACAAATGGTATCTGAGTGGGTCTGCTAAGCTAGCACTTGTAACAAAATCATATAGTAAGACCTTAATGACATTTTTAGGAGTATCGTCATTATCACTCAATTAAGAGGGATGAAGATTTAATAAAGCATCTTCTCTTCAATAGGAATGATTACCTCTATTAGAAACCAAAGATGAAGTTTTTGGTTAAAAGTGTTAACTTATAGGAAATAGTTTCATATGTTCTTTTTATTCCCATAAAAATTGTAGATAATAAAAAGGGTACTCAAATGAAAGGAAGAATGGAAACCTCAAGATAACATAATAATTACTTTAAATAATAGGGCCTTACACATCCTATTTTGTGCATTGGGAAGAAATAAATTCAATACAGTCTCGATGTATAAAATGACTCAGGAAATTTGGCAGAAATTTGACATAAAGGATCAAATCAAGTAAAGGAGAGCAAAGTTAACATATAATCACATCAATATGAATTATTCCAAATGAAGCAAGATGAGAGCATATCTATCATACATAGTAGATTTATTGATATTATTAATGCTTTCAAAGGTCTTGGAAAGAGTTGAAATGATATGAAAGTTGCTTAGGTCACTTCCAAAAAGATGAGAAGCCAAAGTGACGATTATATAATCAGCCAAAGATCTAACAACACGACCACCGAAGGAACTTGATGGTTATATTCTTCCATACAAAATGAGACTTTAAGATATGCACGAGGAAATGAAGCTTTCAAAGGAAAAGAATTTAGCATTCAAAGCCTTAAAAGAAGAATTAAACGAAGAGGAAGAGGCATCAACTAATGAAAGCAATACAAAGATAATTACAAGAAGAAAGAGATAACACAATTTAATCTAAAAATGAGCAATTGGAAGGAGAGATAACTCATGTGTACATTACTACTATAAATGACAATGAGATAACATGCAACTCCAATTCAGGCGATAGTGGTACTAATTTGATATATGATGAACTAATCAATAGTTTAGAAATCAAAAGGAAGAAAAGGAAGAAATTATGAAGAAATTATCTTCCGAACTCAAGGAAATTGAAAAAAATAGTTGGATGTATGCATAAATGAGAATGAAAAGATAAAAATTGAATTATATAGCATTAAGGAATCCAAAAATGTGATCATTAATGATAATCATGACTTAGATGTATTAAGGCATGAAAATGAGACCTTGAAAAGGCAGATTAATGTTCTTAAGGATTTATTATCCAATTCATTAAAAGGAATGAAGAATTGAAAGCATGCTAGGAACTTAAAAGAATTTTTGATGATATGCATAAAATATGATACAACCACGAAAGTGAATCCAATTCTAAAACCACGTTTATTAAAGGAAAACATATACATAGTAAAGAATTATTACCTAATTCGAAAAGTAAAGAGTATCCACATGTAAGCATATACATGTATCTGCTATATCCATTAGGACTTATTCTAAGAGCAAGAATCATGTTTTGTTATATGGATCACAATCTATTCATAGAGTTCAATACTCTCAGGGAAATAATAAGCATAACTTATATAATAATATCCAAACCCGCTTACAATCTTTTAAACCTCAAAGAAACATGCATTAATCCTTCATTCAAAATAGGTTTCATATATATAATCACGGTAGCTCCTTTCACTACCCTAAGAAACCATTCAACACCTTTAATTCCTAAAAGAAGATTCTTCATTATTCATAAATATGTAAAATACCAAATCAATTCATTTATGCATTATCATCACTCACATATACAAATTAGTTTGTAGAATTAAGAATAATAATTGTTAGACACCTAAGTCCTAATAGCATAATTGTGTAGGCATTATTGAGTCTTAATGTAACACCCCACTCCCGCCGGACCCGAACCCGATATCGACAATGATACCCGGATCCGTGCCCCGCGAGGGTGGCGTGTCACATCACTAACAAAAGACGGTATTTTTTTTTTTTAAACGCTTTACACTTATCACTTATTATGTGTCCACTTTTTCTTTTCAAAACACTTTGTCCAATTA
>JANQBM010000007.1:2842332-2854291 GCA_025594535.1 Erythroxylum domingense
ATATAAAATAACTTTTCTTTTAAACTTGTATCTACTCACGACGATTTTAGTCACCATATCAACTATTTTAGTTGGTTTTGTTTTATTTTATTTATTTATGTACTTATTTAATTTTATTTTCCTACGCTCTTAGCATATCAGTTTTCATCTACATCACTTTTTATTGTCACATTTGCATGTGGGTTTATCAGAAATAGTCTCTCCACTATGTAAGGGTAAGGTTACATACTATCAGACCTTCTCAGATTTGTTTCATTGCGGGATTCAAAACTGGGTGATGATAATGATGACGATAATGATGACGACGACGATGAATGGCTTAATCCATTCTAAGCAGACTTTTGTTTCTAGCGCCATCCTCTTCACTCGCATTTAATTGTATTACTATTACTCTTGCCGTTCAGTCCCTTTCACGTTGCATTCCACTTCTCTTATGTTCTGCGTGCGTTCATGTTCCTTTACCTTGCGTTTTTGTTTCTGCGATTTACCTCCTACCAATTCCAAACCTTACATCTATACAAAGGTGTCCCATCGCTTTCGGATAATTTATTAGCTTCTGATGGTGGGGTATGGGAGGCAGAGAATATGACCGACCGACCACGTAGGGCTTTCCTTATAATTTATCTATTCTGTGGACAAAACAGGCTCAGCACTCAGCCATCGCCTATAAGTTTGAAACACGTTACGTCAATCAGTCTTTTTATGTTTGCGTCCATAGTATACCAAGAGATTCATAATAATCCAAATAACCTTCTATCTTTCTTTTAATGCTTTTGTTCTACTTGATCGATATTTATTCTCTCAATTCCCATTAAAAAAAACATAATATATATCACTTCATATTTGTTCAGTTTATCAAAACACTAAGACCTCATTTTCTTCTACTCACGACCATTTTCCGACCCCAATTTGAAGATTTTCTTTTTTTAACTCAGATTGTTAAGCAACAAGCAAATCGAGTTTTGCTGATTTTAAGTTAGATGAATTATGTATTTTTGAACTGAGTTGAGCTCTAAGTAAATCAACTTAATCATTTATTATCGTAAACACACAAAAAGAACTGTTAAAAGAGCCTGCCGACACATTTATCACTGGGTTTATCTGATTACAGTCATGGTTTCTGGGAATTCACAAGCATCTATAACAAAATCTGTATATGCAAGTTCTACCATCAGCATACTAACTTATATAAATTCTGGAAATCTGAAACACTTCACATTATGATTGCAGATAAAGATATTTGAGCCTTTTGCCTACTTTTTCTTGTGCTCTACTTGCACTCTAACTTGTAGCGTTCCATATTTGATAGTGCTCATCAATCTAAGGCCACCTAATTCAACTCTAGATTTAATCTCCAAGAATATGCAATTGTACTATTATAGCATTTAGTTTCTTCGTTGATAATTAATTCGTTGCCCCCTAATATAGTTAGTTAATTCCTTTCTAACTATTATTATGAGACTATCCACCCCTTGAAAACACCTGTTATTTCTTTTCTTCTAGAGGGAGAACATGCATAAGCTAAAAGTTATGCTATCTCAAAGACTGCTATATCTCCTTTGGATAATGTGCTATCCATCTGCAACCAGTCCAAGAATTTAGAGTGATTGAGATCATATTTATTAATGTGGAAAAAATTAAGAACACTACTTCAAGTATCTTAAGAGGATATGTAGTTGAAGTACATGTGCAAAAGGGATTCGAACTCATTTTTGCATAAGAAAAATCTATTGTTAAGGTTGAGGAAGTTTAGCCTTTGCAGAGAGGCCAATCTTTTCCTAGCTGCCAACCACGTAAAGAAGGAGATTTTAGGTAGTAAATTTTATATGGCCCTGTTTGGCAATCAGCGGATTGTATTAGGTATTAACTTTTAAAATTTTTGCAATTCAGTGTCTAATCTTTAAAAATTTTCAATTAAGTGATCAACTTTTAATTTCCTTAATAACTCAATCCAAAATGTTAGTTCTGTTTAGTATTTTCTGAATTGACTAAAAAATCCTTTTTATCAATGACATGTAGCCATCTAAGTGGAAAATTAATTATCAACTAATCACCCATGTGAACTATGGATTGGGTGTTTTAGTTCACATGGATAATTAGTTGGTAATTAATTTTCTATATAGATGTTTACATATCATGAACATAAAACATTTTGTTAGCAAAATCAGCAAAATATTAACAAAACTAACATTTTAAACTAAGTTGTTAAGGTCACAAAAGGTTGGTCAATTAATTAAAAAAATTCTAAAAGGTCGTGCACTTTAGATCTGTTATCCCTTTTTTCCATTAACTTAATAAGCCACCTTATGAGAAAGAAATGTGAAAAACAATATACATGAAGAGTTTAAGACATCTCTAATCAATGTGGTCTTCCTATAGGTGATAAAGCTTTATTGCACCAAAAAAAATCAATCTCTTTTTGATCTTCTCAATCAGTTGGAGGTAATCCTTGAATTAAAGCTTCCTTGTTGAAATACGCAATCTAAGGTAACCAAAAAGAGGAAGCTTTACCTGAATTCTAGTGATGATTGTGAGCCACTCAGTAATGCAGTGAGCATTGGAAGAGAGAATCATTTAACTTTTACTCCTATATGTATCCAAACTAGAGATCTCTCTAAAGGCACGAATTGATGCCATTACAAGGCTAATTGATCTATCACAAGCTCTGAAAAACGGGATTAGATCATTAGCAAAAGATAGGTAAACCAATCATATTTTCTTACACCTGCTGTGGAACCTAAAACTAAAATTTGACTTAATATTATATTTACTTAAACTTGTCAGGGCTTCCATAAAAAGTATGAACAAGTATGCAAGGATGGGTTGTGTGTGTGTGTGCGCGTGTGTGTGTGCACATTTAACATCATCCAATTTTTGAAGATTTTAGGAAAACCAAAAACTTCTAACAACTAAAGGATGAAATCCCAACTAATTTTTTCGTACGTCTTATAAAAGTCAATCTTTATAATTTTTAAGACAATTCCTTCTTAAGTCTTAAAAAGTTTTTTGTGCTAGGAGCACATTATCACCTATCACTCTTCCATCAATAAAGACAACCCAAGTTTTACTATTAATAGGTTTCATAACTCTCTTCATCCTTGTTGCTAATATTTTAAATATAATTTTGTGTAGAAACTTACAACAAGAAATTGGCCTATACTTATTTAAAGACCCTAGGTTAGGCACTTTAGGGATGAGGCATAAGAAGGTCATATTAATTTTGTTTAAAATTTTTCTCTTATCAAAGAATTCTAGGATTGCATGTTCTTGATGAGATTTCAAGCTTTTTAATATAAACATCTATTGAGACCATCAAAGTTTGAATTCTTGTTTGGACTCAATCCAAAAACTACTCTCTCTATGTCCTGAGTGTTAACTGGTCCATTCAACAATTCTAATTCATCCTTAGATAACTGATTCTTGACAAAGGATTGAAGGAGTTGTACAAATGAGTTGGTTGATGTAGGAGTCCCTGTAAAGTTCCTTCTTTTTCAGCTCATTATGAGATGTCACCATTATAATATCATGATTGGATAAAGAATATATCCCATTGAAATTCCTCCTTACCATGATTAATTTTGAATAAATATGGTATTTTTATCTCCATCTTTCTATTGTTGCACTCTAGATCTCTGCTTGTTCAAACAATTATGAATATTAATTGCATTTATATAGTCACAAATTTTTTCTCTTTATTTATTAATAAGGGATCATCTGGATACTTAAGCACCTCCTCTTGAGCCTTAAGTAAAGCATCCTTTATGGCTAAAACATTCCCAAAAGTGTTTTTGATTCCTTTTGTTAAGTTTAAAGCCTTAAGTTCCTATTTAATTAGGCCTAACTTCTTTGGACAAACAAAGGCTTTATGCCCATAAATTGCATGTGATATTCCTCTTTGATTGCCTTTGTAAGGCCTTCTTTCTTAACTAACTAGCTATTGAACCTAAAAGGGAAGTACTTCTTACACTTAGAAAACTTGATTTGTATAACTATTGAGGAGTGATTTGAGAATATTGGATTTAAAAAGTGAGCTTTGCTCTCAAGATACTTTAATAATCACTCCTCATTCACAAGAGTCATATCTAACTTCTTCCTTTTGTGCCACCTTACACTTTACTTATTGCTCCAAATGAATAAACACCTTTCAAACCTCATTTCAATTACCCCTATTTTCTCTACATATTTTTTAAAGTTTGCTTTGAAATTCTTTAAGAATACATTCCCCTATGCTTCTGACATAAAAAGAGTATTGTTGAAATCGCCAAGTGACGCCCAAGAGTCTTGATTAAGAGAGTGTATACCTTGAAGATTATCCGATAATATGTTCCTCCGAAAAGCAAAATTTGATCCATAAACAAATGAGAGTGTAGACCATGTGTTCTCCTAGAGGAAATTTACTTCCAAGTGCATAAGCTGATTACTAGTTTGGAGTACATGAACCTTGGGCCAAACTAGCGTGAAAGGCTGCTACAATACAACCATAATGATGATGTTGATCGGAAAGAAGGACCACTTATTGCCCAAATTCTTCAATTTTGTAAGGCTCTCCTAGTTCAACTTAGACTCCAAGATACTTACTGGAGCAGGTTTGTTCTCCAAAATAAAGTCCTCAAAGGGTGTTCTCTAGTGGGGCAATTAATGTACCTTATATTCCATGAACTGTAGAAATAGTGTCGGGTTTTTTAGTTTAATTCCTTTAGATCTACTCTTTCTTCCTGCTTTTCTTCTACTACCAACTTTACATTATCACGCCCTCATAATTTTATTATAAATAGTAACTTATTTCAACAAAAATTGACCATATAATTTTGTCATATTTTCAGTATATCTCACATGGATTCTTCTAGTAAAGAAAGTGAGCATTATGAAGCTAGGCCGAGCTCGTTCTAACTTCGCGAATTAACCTATCTTCGGGTAAAATTAGCGTACTAGGACAAAACATGAGCGGGTCGGTCTAATCTTGCACGAAGTTTCATGGAAATAGGTTGGAACTGGTTTGAGCCTAGTGGAACATTTTCCGAATACTCCACTCAATGCCTACCAACCCAAAGCCTGACCTACTGTCGGGGTTTTGTTTCCAAGTCAATGGCTACTAAATTATTAGGAATCAACATTCAACAATACAAAATGTTCTTGTTCCTACGCGGAAGCGACAAATTTCTGTAGCTATGGTAGAACTTAGGGTAAAAATAGGCATACTATTTATTATACATACTAAGATTAGTTTCAGATTTGGTGAGCTAAGAATTGTTGATGTTCTTATCCCAATAAGTCGCAAGGTTAACAAATGTGAAAAACATCATGCTCTTTTTGGTTGATTTGTGATTACCATGTGCCGCCAAAATGGTGATGCATGTATCTTGCATGCACGTAGGTAGGGTCTTACCCTTAATTAGTTTCAGGTTTCAAGTCAAAGTAGTGCTTTGACACATGTGAAGCGCAATGCTCTTCTACTCAGTCATCACTTTCCTGCTTCCTTTTCTTTTCCTGTTTTTTGTTTTTTTACCATACACAAAATGAGTCCTCACTAAAAGTCAATGTCTATTAAGTCCCTTTGAGTAAGGTTCATTGACAAGGTGATATTTTGTGTTACACCTTCCTACGTATGTATCTATCAGTCTTAAACATCTACACGGCAAGTGGGTAGCGTTACTTTAATTGATGCCATAGCCCACTTGCTCCCTCCTACTGCAAAGATAACACAAGTTGACGAAATTGAATGCGTCCAATTATCACATGCCTAGGTTAAAACCAAGTGTATATAAATAATATATTAACGAGTAGTTTTGTTTCATTTTGCTTTCCTGTAACTTTTAGTTTTAGTTTTATTTTTTAGTTTTTAGCTTCTTTTTTCTTTTAAATAAAACAAAATTATATTTAGTTGTTAGTGTCAATATAATTATATTTTTATCACTAATGATAATTACATATAAGATAAAACTTAAAGATAAATTATTTTAATTAATTAAAATTTTTTATAAGCTAATATTCGTTTTAGATATATTTTAATTATTAAATCAAAATTTTATTTAAAATTTATCTATTTTAATTTTAATTTTTATTAATTATTATTATATTAATATTATTTAATTTAATTATCAAAATTAAATAAGATTCAATTATTTATATTTTTATCTAATTAAATTAAATTATTATTTTAAATAATATATATTTAGTTTATAGCAAGAAAATTAGAAACAAGACCAAAACCAAATTCAAACAAACAATATTTTGTACTAAATTTGAAAAAATAAATAAATAACTAAAAAAAAAGAGAACAAGCAAGCTAAATATTTGCCTTTGCTGGCCAAGTGGATATCGTCATCTTTACAAAGGAGAATCAAATGTCAGCTGGCAAAATATATTATTTTCACAGGAAATCGTTAATTTTTGGCTGAAATACCATGAGATTTTCACATTATATCAATATTTTCCTTCAAACCTACTGTAATAATAGGAAAATAATAATGAGAGTTTCTTAAGTTAATAGACACATAATTAAGTATTGCTAAGAAAATAAATTTTCTTTCGATCAAAAAAATAGAGATTAAATTGTTGACGCTGTTCCAAAATTTGAAACCTTTTTCTAGCTTGATTTTAGTTTGTCTCACATTACTTAGTTTATATACTAGAGTATTTTGTGTGAATTTGAATGTAAGTCTCTTGCGAAAGGTATAGATATAATACGCGTATACACCACCCAGCTCAGCTGAGACTTGGCGTCGCGTATATGACATAAACTGTTTAGGACTCATTTAATTTAATTCATACATTTTTAATACTTGTCAATTATTAACGTTATTATTTTTCTGATTTTCTTAATTTTCGGAGGCACTGCCTTTAAAGTATATCGAAGTTAATAAAGAAGGCGTTAACCTTGATGTCAGATCACGTTTTCTTGTTGCACCGTAAAAGAGAAATTTTGAACTTAAAGTAGTAATTTTTACGACATCTTGTATTCAAATAAGTTGTCCCAATTTTATTGTTATTTCGATAACATAAATTAGTAACAATTTCTCAACCAGAATCATAGTTGTTTAATTCGTATATACATAATTATAAATTAAAAAAAAGCCCACCTAGGCTACTTGAAGAAACAAATGTGGTCCACAGATTCGGCGCCTCTTCAGACTACAGTGCGGTGGTCCCGATTCACGTTTTGTGGGGGCCCATAAGCATTGCATAATGCCAACTAGCCTGCTCATGTTCAAACGTAGAGTTGATGAGAAAGCTTTTCTAATATGGACATAATACATGCAAGGAAGAAGGATTATGACAAGCAAGGAAAAAGGATCGTCACAATGTTTCTATGACGAATTTCTTTTTCAATTTTAACATCTCACAACAAATAATCAGAATGGTGTATCTTGCGTACAAACAGAACTTACTCATCTTGCCATTTTGAGGAGTATCAGTTGCCACGGCTGCACTACTTGAGGCTCCGCCACTAGTACTAGGTGGTGGAATCACCTGACCCTGCTGTGCCGCTGGCGACCCATATCTGAACATGTTCATAGGCTGCGATTTCAACAATCACGCAAAAATTTTATTTGAACGTTAAACCGAAAGGAGTATGTCAAGGAGCTACATATGACAACAATAAGGCCGAACCTGAGAGGCGTTTTGCATATGAAACCCCATGAGATGTCCATACAGATCAGAGATCTGATTTTGATAAGCAACAGGATTGAACATTGGATTTTGGCACATTACTCCTTGGTTTTGTGGAGGAGATAGAGACATGGATTGATCGACTAGAGGGACCCTAGCAAATGGCATTGCGTTCTGCATTGAAGGCATAGAAGGAGGACTAACTCCTACTCCCATTTGGGGCATATAATGCTGGACTCCAGGATACATCATTGTTGCCATCCCACCTCCCATCCACATTACCTGAAGCACTTAGATATCTGATTATCAGTGGTTTCGATGACAAGAGATTGATTGACTTCTACAAGAATCACTGATGCTCTACCTGAAGCTGCAACTGAAGTGACTTCACATATTCAATAGCCTCATCCAGCATTGACGCCTTCTGTCTGCAATTATATAACTGGATTAAGTGGAAGCATCAAATTAATACAAACACTTAATGCTCTGCTCTTGTTTGGTTGTTCCTAAGTCTACTTTAATACAAGCAGTTCTTCCGCATCCATCTTTTTGTTTCTTAGCATTTCAACATGTTAACAATGTTGGTTGATTCATTTTTCGTGTTTAGGGAAAACCTCAAGATAAACTACATGTTCAAATGTTTAAATGACCCAACATCACATTCAATACAGAAATGATAAAACTAGAGAAAAAGATGAAAATCAAAAGAAATTTGTCTGAAGAAATGTAATAGGAGACAGACGAAGGGAAAAAAAACTGTTAGTACAAGAGGACCTTATTGCAGACTTGCAGTGAGGTATAAGCTGTTGTAATGCTTTCATTTTCTCATTAATTCTGTCCCTTCGCCTCTGCATCAATGTATAGAAGAAAATCAGTGAAAAAAGCAATCTAGAATCTTATAATGCAAATCTACCAATGCATTTCGTACCCTCTCCGAGAGATTATGCACTTCAGCAGCGCGACTCCTACGCACAGACCCTGATGCTTTGGCTGGATTGTTTGCTGCAGCTGATTCAAGCTCAGCACCCTGTCAGATTCAAAGTTTATGTTCATCATGCAATATTTGAACACTAAAAGCGTGAAGGGCCAACAGAACTTTGCATTTTCACCTCACTTTGGCAGTCTGATTCCTCTGTCCCCATGCTTTTCCTCTTCAGGCCACTAGTACCTGTAGATTGCTTGCAAGTTCTGGGAAAACTGCTGCCAGACCCACCAGATGATGAAGTAAAAGTTGGCTCGACGGTCTCCGTTTTTCCTCTATCACTCTGAGAAATGACTTTCCACAGATCACTCTTCAATGGTTCTGTAACCAAGTCAGTACACAGGCCATTACTTGAAGCTCGGCTTGTGATGGGATCATTTGATGCTTGCTTGCTTGAGCCAACTGTCATCACAGAGCAGTCCCGAACTTCATCTCCTCTCGAATTGTCAGTCCCTTGGACGCCAAACATTCCTGTTGAAGATCTTGATTCACCTTTTGGTGGCACTGAGACTTGAAAGAAGTTGCCTTTTAGACCTTTCCCACACCCTCCTACGTTGTGATCGTCATTGGATATTTGAGTTTTAGGAGGAGGCATTGGATTACCTGAAAATTCAGAAACAACTGGATGTTTTATGTCGATGCAGTGAGGTTGTTCTTCTGAAGCTCTAGAGGCATGTCCAACATCTACGTCAATCAACTTTCTTTCGTCAACGAGATCAAATGACGGCAATTCAGAGAAGAAATTAGAACAAAGCTCTTTTTCCAAGGAATCTTCAAGTGAATAGTGGATCCAAGAGGCTGTTTCATCTTCATGGATCAGATTACTTGAGCCGACATTTGAGTCATTACACCTCAGTGTGGATCGATCATGTTTATCAACTTGCTCATGAAGGACAGGTTTTCGGGGTGCTTGGCTATGTAAAACCACTTGCCCATTTCGCCACAAGAGCTCTACCACCTCATTATCCTTCCTGTACAAGCGAAATTGGCCAACCAAATCAACACAGTACTGGACAACTTACCGCTAATATATGACTTATCAAAGAATGGAGAGAGTAAAGGGTTCAGACCCTAGAGGTTTCTTTTGATAGGAGACAGGATGATCGCCTCCAATATTCCATCCAGGAACAGGGTGATTCATGACTGAAGACAGACAGAGATTTCCTGTTTAACGGTAGAAAAGAACAGGGTACAAAAAGTGCTAATATAAATTATTAAACAAATCATTGAAGTCAATGACAAAGAACTTCAGATTATTAACTCACTATTAGTATATTAACCTGACTACCCAATAAAGTATTACCCGAAAAGGAATTAAAAGTATTTCAACAGTATAGAACTGAAAAAGAACATGGAATGAAACACCCTACTGAAAGTCGTCTTCTTTTTTTCCTTTTTCTTCTCCACGTACACAAAACAATGACAGATGAGAGCCTTTTATATGCAAAACAAGAAGTCTGACAGAGTTGAGGAGCTGAAGAAGAAGCATGAAAGACTAAAGAATTGGGATTTTGTAAAAAGAAACCATCTTTTAATTCTCCAAGAAGACAAGTGAAGAGCAAATTGAAACCCACTTGACACTCAACACCAAAACATCAAAAAGATTCTTAAAGAGATAACAAGAAAGAAAGAAAACCCTTTTGCTGTCAAAGAAAGCAAGCAGAAAGGAATCAAATAAGGTGGGTTATGAAAGAGAGAGAGGATAGGTGGGAAAATGGTAATAGAAAGCGATCATACCTGTGATCAGTTCTGTTGCAGTCCAAATGAGCCAATCCTTCACTTCCCAAAACTACTTCCGCTTCAACATTTATCTCCGTTCAAAAGGTTGTTAAAATATACCAAGTATATGAGAGAGAGAGGGAGAGAGGGAGAGGGTGTGTGTTCTTAACTTCAGTTAGAGTGACAAGGACATGACATAGAGTCAGTGTCCACATGGCGAGTGATGAATGAGTTAGCTTGTGTTTGTGGGACAGTCTGGTAAAATGTTTGAAGAGGAAAGTGTTGTTTACGGCTGTGAACTTGAAGAGGGGGGACGGGTTTGTTCAATTGTTTGGAGTAATAGGTTAAGGAAATCTAGAAATAGAAAAGCCGAGGCAGTGAGATCCGAACATGATCTTAGATAATGCCAGATGGACCATGGAGACTCTCCTTTTATTGGACAATGATGATGAGGATGAGAAACAGGAACAACATTGTCAGAAAAAATGCTATGCGACAACTCATGAGTGAGTGGTCGATTGGGGTCCGATTTTGAGGGTCTTTCTTTACCCTCTCCTGGTCTTTCTCCCTCAACATGGTCCCATTCCCAGTCTCGCCATTACTCTTTCATTTTTCATTTAAATTTTGATAACATTGAAATAGTATAAAGACAAACCAGAGGAATTTTGAGGAAGAAGTCCTAGCGGTTTCGTAAATAAGCTAATGCCCATTGTCATTGTAAATATATCAGAATCCCTTTTTAATTAAAAGTATATTTTAAACTTCAATATTTATAAAAAAATACAACTTTAATCTTAATATTTTAAATATTCAAACTAAATCCCAACATTTTAAAAATATTCAAAACAGACTTAAATAAATGAAAATTTTAACGAGATTAACTCTCTGCGCGAATTAAATGCTACATCATTATTTTTATATTTAAAATAAAAAATGAGTCATAATGTTTCGTAATTAATTTTTTAAATTAATGAAAAGTGAATCTCATTATCACGTTGTAGTATGACTCACTTTTATAAATTTTTAGTTGTGGGTCTCATTTATTATGTGACAGTAGGACTCACATTAGTAAATTTCTAACAATGAATCTCACTTGTCATATTTGAGGAACATCACATCAGTATTGAAATAGTATTTAATTAACAGAGAGTTAATTTTATTAAAGTTTTCATCTACTTGGGATCTGTTTTGAATAATTTAAGAATATTGAGTTCAATTCAAATGTTTCAAAACTTTAGGATCTATTTTATTCTGTTACAAACGTTGATATTCAAAATATTTTTTTAGCTGCATCACTGTCGACAAAATTCAATTTACTTTTGTGTTACAGTAAATGATGAAAATAATATTTTAGTTAGTTCTAAAACATACATAATTACTTGAAGATTAAAAATTAAGGAAAATGAAGAGTTATATTCCTAAAATTCGATATATAGAACATTATTAAGTATATATACTAAGGACGAACGGGATGGACGACCACGGAATTCATCTCCTTCGTCCGTTTAATCTAACGGTCATTATCCACCCCCCGTCTATATGTGTCGTCGTATATATTTATTTAGCTTTATTCCTTCTTTTCTTCTGTCTGTTTCTCTTCTGCGTCTACTTATCATTATCAATATTATCTGTTCTCTTCTCTTCCTT
>JANQBM010000007.1:2866773-2894488 GCA_025594535.1 Erythroxylum domingense
GCCATCTTCGCGGGGCACGGATCCGGGTATCACTGTCGATATCGGGTTCGGGTCCAGCGGGAGTTGGGGTGTTACATAATTAACATGATCTTTGAATCGTTCTTTAACAACTAATACACTTTCCTTACTTTAATAGCTCAATCAAACATCAACTAGGCTCATTCAAGATCACAGTCAAGTCTAAATGTCCCATAGGAAAAACCTTAATAAGTCAATCATCTCTAAACAAACATATCTTGGGAGAAACGACATAACTTTTGATGTAGAAGTTGGATTAATTTCATTCTAGGATGGTTTCAAAGAGGACTTCGATATCTACAACTTTTATGAAGACCTCAAAGTGAGATTGTGCCAGTAAGAGGGCCAAAATTAAATTTTACTATAGCTGTCCCAAGAATGTCAGCTAAGAGGACATGTATGTCCCTTCACACGGACATGAACAGGACTAGGATCATTTTCAGACCCAAGAAGGTTCGTTTAGCAAACTTAATGTCTGTTTAACGGACATGGATGAGGCTAAGAGTCTTTCCAGACCCGAGAAGGTCCGTTTAGCAGACCTAAAATCTGTTTAACAGATATAGGTGAAACATAAGCCCCTCCAAAGCATCTTTAATGGTTTCTACATCCATTCTAACATCACTTTCACTCATAATCTTCCCAAATGCGCCTCTTCTAATGCAATATCACATCTTAACAATTCAACTACAAAATTGATTTCATTAAATTCTCAAATTCCTATTCGTTTGATTCATCACTTACAACTAATTTTCATCATTTATGAATCCCTATCCTTTTTCCGTAACATATCTCATTCCTAAGTCTCAAACAATTCATATTCAAAATTCATCATTTCAAGTTGATAAAGTCTTCAAGTACACCTTAGTTAACTCAACATCATCCGTACACAATTCATATTCCACGCTTGATCATGAACACCTAAAATAGAACATATTCTTATACATCTTTATCAGAACTTTTTCTACACATATCCTCCTTCAATTTTCATTCCTCACTATTACCTTAATTCATCTCATTTCAAGAACATAACTCAATATCTTGGTTATCATAAATTTCACTTTCATTAAACCCTGAGTTCATGATTCATAACATCTACATACCACTCATCACTTATGGTTTTCATATTCTCAAAACAGAACACAAACATATACATTCATCTGACAATTTGCTGCACCCAGTTCTGAAATTCGTGTCAGTATTTGAGACTCTTAAGGACATAATTAAAATTAGATGTCTTCATACAAAATGTAGCCTTATGTCTATGTTTTAATCCAAATTAAGAATCATCTCATTTGGATAACTACAGAACAAGTTATGCTTAAAATACAGAAGCATAATCAGTGAAAATTTTGCTGCTAACATTTTCCAGTTCTCTTCCAATTTTTCAGATTTTATACTTCCAATATTTTACATCTAACCTATCTTGTACCTGGATCATCTTTTCTACTTCATTTCCTTTTCATTCTCCACTCCATTTCAACTCAATTTCAATCACAAACAATTCATGATCTATGTTTGATCACTAACCAAAATAGAACCTATACATTTACCCATTCACTCTTCAATTCACTGCACTTATATAACACCATTTTAATGATCATTCTACCTCAACATTATCTCTATAACAATTTATAGGTCATTAATGATCATACACATATACAAAAGCAAGAAATTTACATGAAATTTTCGTCACCCACGTCCATCATACATAAAACACCATTTTATGCCATTTAACCTCTAACCATCTTATAAAAGCTTCATTTAACAATACCCATAAAGATTAACAAGCTACTTACTTAATTTAGCTTCAAAATCCTCAAGATTCCTCTTAGCCCTAGCTCTCCACATAACCCACGTATATCATCCTCTTTCAAGGTGTTAGGGTTAGGTCTTTTGTGAGAAATGAAAGAGAGAGCAAAATGAGAGTAGCAAATGGAAGGAGAGAGCAAGGTGTGACGATGATGGTGGTTAGTAAGGCAAATTCGTGAAAAGAAAAGAAGAATAAAGAAGATGATGAAGGTTACGAAGAGATAAGAAGAAAAGGCAAGGTAGAAATAATTAAGTTGGTCTTTCAGGAGTTAAAGAGTGAGTTAAAGAGTGACCAACGTGAATGAGGGATGAGTGGCTAGTGGTAGTGACACATGTCACTGCCACTTGTCACTCTACCATGGTCCCAATTGGACTCTTTTGATAACTAGTCTATTTGACTTAAATTTCATATCCAATTTTCTCCCAAATTTCAATGACATATGTCATTAAATCCCAAAGTCTTAAATAAAAATTTTAACTGCCATTTGACTCATAATTCTACTGCTATTTGTCAATTGTCTTGCCACTTGACATTTTTTCTAGTCCAAAATTTACCTACATTTTCAGAATATTTTCTAAAATTTTCCAAAAATTCTAAATTACTAAATACACTCTCCAAATCAATTTTCAATACAAATAAGCCACAATTCTCAACAAAATCACATTCCATATATCAATTATACCCGGAATGTCAATGAATGCATGTACAATCATTTTAATGTGCAAAATTTCAATATTTACATGTGTGTGTATGCTATATGGTGCATGAGCATGAAATGCAATTTCTAACTTCTCAATAATCTCTCATATTTACTATTATGGGCTCAACATAGGTAACGGGATGTTACAACTCTCCCCCTCTTAAAGAAATTTTGTCCTCGAAATTCTTACCTGCTTGTTCGAATAGGTGGGGGTATTGTCTCCTCATATGCTCCTCCATTCCTCACTTTGCTTCCTCAGTTGAGTGATTCCTCTAAAGGACTTTCACCAATGGAATGACTCGGTTCCTCAACTACTTCATCTGAGACCCCACTATCTTAGTTGGCTCCTCAACATAGCTTAAGTCACTAGCAACCTCAATTTCTTGAGTCGGTATCACATGTGTCGGGCCTGATCGGTATCTTTGGAGCATACTCACATGAAACACATTATGCAATTTAGACATCTCATTCAATAAAGCCAGCTTATATGCCAAAGGTCCTATCCTGTCAATGATCTCATAAGGACCAATGTACCTAGGGCTTAACTTGCCCTTCTTACCGAATCTCAATACTCCTTTCCAAGGTGACACTCTAAGAAACACTCTGTCTCCTACACTATATTTCATGTCCCTTCGATGTTGATCTACATAACTCTTCTGTCTATCTTGGGCTGCTTTAATTTCGCTTCGAATCAACTTCACCTTGTCTACCATGTCTTGTATCAATTCTGGGCCTTCAACCATTCTCAAGCCCTCTTCATCCCAATACAGTGGTGACCGACATTTCCTGCCATATAAGGCTTTATATGGAGCCATACCGATGCTACTCTGATAATGATTATTATAATCAAATTCGATAAGTGCCACATATTGGTCCCATGCTCCTTGGAACTCCAATATATAAGCTTTAAGCATATCCTCAACAGTCTTAATTGTCCTCTCACTCTGTCCATCTGTTTGAGGATGAAATCCTGTACTGAAGTTCAACTTAGTACCCATAGCAGATTGCAAACTCTTCCAAAATCTAGAAGTAAACCTGGGATCCCTGTCCGATACAATAGACACTGGAACCCCATGCAGTCTCACCACTTCGTTCACATATCTCCGAGCCAACTGATCTAGTGAGTTATTCTCTCTCACTTATAAGAAATAGGCCGACTTAGTTAATCGATCCACTATAACCCATATTGCATCATTCTGCCTCGGAGTTCTAGGCAATCCTATAATAAAATCCATAGTGATTCGTTCTCATTTTCACTCGGGAATAGGCAACGAATATAGCTTCCCAACTGGAGCCTGATGCTCAACCTTAACCTGCTGGCATGTGATACACTTAGACACATACTTCGCCACTTGCTTCTTCATTCCAAGCCACCAAAAATGTTGCTTCAGCATGTTATACATCTTGGTAGTACCAGGATGCATAGCATAGGCAGCCATATGAGCTTCCTCTAGAATTTCTTTCCTCAAATCATCCACATTAGGCACACACAGCCTCTGTTTCAACCATAGTGTTTCATTTCTCAATTCAAATTCAGAATTCGGACTCATCTTCACCTTCTCTATAAGCTTTACCATATTAGGATCTTTACTCTAATCCTATCATGCAACATCGGCCTCAACTTCAATGTAGCAATCAATGCCTCATCTTGCTCCAAATTCAACTCTACATTCAGAGCTCTCAAATGGATCAAGTTTGGTGACCTCGATGTCTGAATCTAAGCTATACTAGTATTAGACTTTCTGCTCAAAGCATCTGCCACCACATTAGCTTTCCCCAGGTGGTACTCAATTGTGCAGTCATAATCTTTCAACAGCTCAATCCATCTCCTCTGCCTCATATTAAACTCCTTCCAACTCAGCAAATACCTCAAGCTCTTATGGTCTGTATAAATCTGAAATGTTTCTCCATAAAGATAATGTCTCCATATCTTTAA
Source organism: Erythroxylum domingense (assembly GCA_025594535.1). Taxonomy (NCBI): domain Eukaryota; kingdom Viridiplantae; phylum Streptophyta; class Magnoliopsida; order Malpighiales; family Erythroxylaceae; genus Erythroxylum; species Erythroxylum domingense. Next base: position 2,871,238 of record JANQBM010000007.1, read on the forward strand.
ATCAAAGACAACTGCAACTAACTCCAAATCATGTATCAAATAGTTAATCTCGTGAGACCTAGTTGTCTCGATGCGTAGGTGATCACCTTGCCATACTGCATCAACACACATTCCAATCCTTGATGCGAAGCATCACTATACACTACATATCCTCCAGTTATCGACGGAATGGTTAACACCGGTGCCGTAGTCAACCTTCAGCTCCTCAAAGCTCTCCTGACATTTATCATCTAATCTGAACACTACATTCTTCCTCAAAAGTTTTGTTAGAGGGGCTGAGATCAAGGAAAACCCCTCGACACACTTTCGGTAATATCCGGCCAAACCTAGGAAGCTTCGAATTTCAAACACATTTCTCTGAGCTTCCCAATTCATCACTGCCTCTATCTTCTTTAGATCTACCTATATGCCTTCTTCAGTCACTATATGTCCTAAAAATACTACTTGGTCCAGCCAAAATTCACACTTACTGAATTTGGCATACAATTGCTTCTCCCTCATAATTTGCAAAACCATTCTCAGATGTTTGGCACGCTCTTCTCTATTTTTTGAATACACCAAAATGTCATCAATGAATACAATCACAAACCTATATAGGTAGGGCTGAAATACTTTATTCATCAAAGCCATAAATGCTGCTGGGGCATTAGTTAACCCAAACGGCATTACTAGAAACTTGAAGTGCCCATACCTGGTTCTAAATGCACTCTTTGGTACATCAGCCTCTGTTATCTTCAATTGATAGTACCCCGATCTCAAATCTAGCTTAGTGAATACCTGAGCTTCCTACAACTGATCAAACAAATCATCAATTCTAGGCAACAGGTACTTGTTCTTCAATGTCATTCTATTTAGTTACCTATAATCGATGTATAACCTCAAAGTCTCATCTTTCTTCTTTACAAATAACACTGGAGCTCTCCAAGGTGAAACACTGGGTCGAATAAACCCTTTTTCCAACAACTCCTGTAACTAAGCCTTCAACTCCTTTAGTTTCTTAGGTGCCATCCTATATAGAGGGATAGATATAGGAGCAACACTTGGAACTAAATCAATTGTAAACTCCGTCTCTCAATCTGGGGGTAAACCAGATAGCTCGACGGGAAACACATCTGGGAATTCCCTAACCACGGGAATGTCTTGTACCTTCTGCTCAATTCTAGTATCAATGACATGGGCCAAATAGGCCTCACATCCACCCTGCATCAACCTCAATGCACTCATAAACGATATCAGCCTGGCTGGCACTGCTTGACTAATTCCTCTGAAAACCACTCTCGGCTGACCAGGAGATTCTAATACTACCTCTTTGGTATAGCAATTCATGACAGCCCTATGAGCGGTGAGCCAATCCATGCCTAAGATAATATCTATCTCCCTCAACTGTAGTATAATCAAGTTTGCCTCTAACTCTGCCCAGTCAATCCGACTCAAACATCTCTTGCAAACTTCTCCTATCACTGTAGTACTACCTATTGGTGTACTCACCTCTAGTCTATACTTTAAATGCTCTCTGTCACAGTGCAACCTAGATGCCAAATGTGGTGTGATGAATGAATGTGTAGATCCAGGATCTAGCAATGCATATGCCTTAAGATCATAAATAAGTAGTGCACCTGCAACAACATCTGGAGAGTCTTGTGCCTTCTGCCTAGTCATGGCATAGACTCTAGCCTGAGATTGAGGTAGCTGCTCCGTACCTCAGTTCTGACAGAAGGACTCCCTGTGCTCACTCTGCCTTTACCACGGCCTCTCTGTCCAGTCCCACTACCTCTACTCTGCTGAATAGTAGCGTCACTCCTCGATCTGCCACTCATACTAGTCTGAGTTCGCATAGTAGCAGTACAGTCTCTAATCTGGTGGTCAAAGGAGCCGCATCTAAGGCAAGCTCTAGTTAATCTCCAGCACTCACCACTGTGCCTCTTCCAGCAATGCTCACACAAAGGCAACTGACTCTGCACTGTACCTCTTCCACTACCGGTCTGTGCAAAACCACCTCTCTATCTGAATCTTGACTGCCTTGATCTAGCTGGTGGTCTAAATGCTCTGTTCTGGAACTTATTGAATCTTCTGCCAGAACCACTCTGACTCTCACTGGACCTCTTCAATCCGAATCCTTGCCCAGACTCTGCTTAGCCCTGTCTTAGTATCTGCTCAAGTCTAATCGAAGCAGCCCTCAACTCGATGAAACTACTCAGGTTGGAGATATTTAGTCTTATCCTGATCTCTATATTCAGGCCATCTTCGAATCTCCTACACTTATCTTCTTCGATAGGAATCAAAGCAGTAGCATATCCTATAAGCTCGTTAAACTTGATCTCATACTCTGCCACTGACATCCTACCCTGCTTCAAATCTAGGAACTCCTTCATCTTCCTATTCAAGTAGATCTTGGGCATATAGTTCTCCTTGAAAACCCTTAGAAAGTCCTCCCAATTCAGATTGCAAGGCCTGGTGGTACTGCCTGGAACAGTCTTCCACTATTGGTAAGCTGGGCCCTGTAGTAAGGACACTGCATAGTCGAACCTCTCGTTCGACTCACAGTCCATCTGATCAAAAACCCTCTCTGTTCTTTCCAGCCATCCCTCGGCCTTCGCTTGGTCTGTGCTACCATAGAAGTCCACAGCTCCCTGCTTTCGCAACTTATCATACCTCCTCTCCCTTCTCTCAGGAATTCTAGGAGGCATTACCTCTGGTTGAGGTACCGAGGACTCTCTACTGGCTCCTACAGATCCTAGGTCAGCTGATTCTCCCACTTGTTCACCTATGGCGGATTACCTATAATAAACAAGAACTTCAATCATTATCCGCATTTCTCATGATCTTCCATACTCAACATTCCTATATATCCCTATGGATACCAAACCATGCTCTGATACCACCTAACTGTAGTGCCCCCACTGCTATAAGGTACATACCGAAACACCAATGTGACATACCAGTACATACCCTATAACAACGGCGTGTTACAGCCTCACTTTCACTTTATCACATGGTAATTTATCCTGCTAAATCATGGCATCTACTATCATACAAGAAAGTCACCAAATATTTTTTTAAACGAATTTCCTCTTTTCATTTCATAAATACCAAATGTACATACATTGTAGCTTTCCAAAAAAAAATTTGTACATGTACATCATCATATCCTAACACAAAATATACTCCATAAAAGAGGAAATACAAAAGATCTAACTAAATCCTTAAATCCAGCTGACCGACCTTTGAGCCATATCTTCTTTTTCACAAAAGTACAAGAATTAAGCTTCTTGTATGGTCTCTCAGTAGCTAGAATCCTCTCTGTATCCTGAAATGTCAACGTGCAATTTTGGGTAAGTTTTGCAAACTCAGATGAGGTAACCATCATCGATCGTTCACTCAATTCATGCAACATATCATCCTACATAACAGATAATTCACATCATTGCATTTTTCATATAATATCACATATCACATTTTCATTTAAGAGTAATACAATTGCATTTCAATCAATCAAACATACTCAATACAAATTATATGGAATGCACATGTGATTCTTTTCCAATTATTACGTTGTTATGATCGAGTGCCTATACTGTCCCGTATCCATGGTGGATACTGGGCTCATTATACTGTCCCTTATCCGTTGGAGATACAGGCCTCATTTTTACATAGTGAGCCTTAGGCTCTTAATCACTGTCTGAGCTCAAGTCTCTTTTCACACGTTGAGCTTTAAGCTCTAATCGGTGGCTACTCTGGTCATAACTCCCATTATCTGATCGTGCATTCATGTATGGAATGCATCTCACATGTTTAATCAATCGTAGCATAACACATTTAGTTCTTCACATTCACATTCAAGCAGCACTTCAACATACATCCCGCATTTCACAATCATCGGACCTCATGTCCGGAATTCAACATAATTCAATTCACATTCATTTATCATTCATAACAGCATTTAAGCAAACAATAATTGAGAGAAACCATTTAGGTTACTCACTGTTTGCTATAGATAACTTATTGCCTTGATATCCCAGCAATGTTTGGATGCACATGATCTAATTGCTCCTCTATATCATGCAACGCACATTTACCCAAATTACAACATTGCATAATTATATAAGTACTCATTTACGCGCATATATATGGATTATGTACATTGTATGTTCAATGACAATTCCGGATACATTTCCTTAATACACATCTCATAACTAATTAACATGGTCTTTGAATTGTTCTTTAACACCTAATACACTTTCCTCACTTTAATAGCTCAATCAAACATCAACTAAGCTCATTCAAGATCACAGTCAATTCTAAATGTCCCATAGGAAAAACCTTAATAAGTCAATCATCTCTAAACAAACATATCTTGGGAGAAAAGGCATAACTTTCGATGTATAAGTTTGATTAATTTCATTCTAGGATAGTTTCAAAGATGACTTCGATATCTACAACTTTTGTGAAGACATCAAAGTGAGATTTTTCCGTTAAAATGGCCAAAATCAAATTTTACTGCAGCTATCCAAGGAATGTTCGCTAAGCAGACATGTATGTCCGTTCACATGGACATGAACAGGACTAGGATCATTTTCCGACCCAAGAAGGTCCGTTTAGTAGACTTAATGTCCGTTTAACGGACATAGACGAGGCTAAGAGTCTTTCCAGACCCGAGAAGGTCTGTTTAGCGGACCTAAAGTCCGTCTAACGGACATAGGTGAAACATAAGCACCTCTAAAGCATCTTTAATGGTTCCTACATCCATTCTAACATCACTTTCACGCATAATCTTCCCAAATGCACCTCTTATAATGCAATATCACATCTTAACAATTCAACTACCAAATTGATTTCATTAAATTCTCAAATTCCTATTCATTTGATTCATCACTTACAACTAATTTTTATCATTTATGAATCCCTATCCTTTTTTCATAACATATCTCATTCCTAAGTCTCAAACAATTCATATTCAAAATTCATCATTTCAAGTTGATAAAGTCTTCAAGTACACCTTAGTTTCAACTCAACATCATCCATACGCAATTCATATTCCACCCTTGATCATGAACACCTAAAATAGAACATATTCTCATACATCTTTATCAGAACTTTTTCTACACATATCCTCCTTCAATTTTCATTCCTCACTATTACCTTAATTCGTCTCATTTCAAGAACATAACTCAATATCTTGGTTATCCTAACTTTCACTTTCATAAACCCTGAGTTCATGAGTCATAACATCTATATACTACTCATCACTTATGGTTTTCTTATTCACAAAATAGAACACAAACATATAAATTCATTTGACAATTTGCTGCACCCAGTTCTGAAATTCGTGTCAGTATTTGAGACTCTTAATGACATAATTAAAATTAGATGTCTTCATACAAAATGTAGCCTTATGTCTCTAATTTAATCCAAATTAAGAAACATCTCATTTGGATAAATATAGAACAAGTTATGCTTAAAATAAAGAAGCATAATCAGTGAAAATTTTGCTGCTAACATTTTCCAGCTCTCTTCCAATTTTCCAGATTTTATACTTCCAATATTTTACATCTAACCTATCTTATACTTGGATCATCTTTTCTACTTCATTTCCTTTTCATTCTCCACTCCATTTCAACTCAATTTCAATCACAAAAAATTCATGATCTATGTTTGATCACTAACTAAAACAGAACTTATACATTTACCCATTCATTCTTCAATTCACTGCACTCATATAACACCATTTTAATGATCATTCTACCTCAACATTATCTCTATAACAATTTGTAGGTCATTAATCATCATACACATATACAAAAGCAAGACATTTACATGAAATTTTCATCACCCACGTCCATCATACATAAAACACCATTTTATGCCATTTAACCTCTAACCATCTCATAAAAGCTTCATTTAACAATAACCATAAAGATTAACAAGCTACTTACTTAATTTAGCTTCAAAATCCTCAAGATTCCTCTTAGAACTAGCTCTCCACATAACCCACATATATCATCCTCCTTCAAGGTGTTAGGTTTAGGTCTTTTGTGAGAAATGAAAGAGAGAGCAAAATGAGAGTAGCAAATGGAAGGAGAGAGCAAGGTGTGACGATGATGGTGGTTAGTAAGGCAAATTCGTGAAAAGAAAAGAAGAATAAAGAAGATGATGAAGGTTACGAAGAGATAAGAAGAAAAGGCAAGGTAGAAATAATTAAGTTGGTCTTTCAGGAGTTAAAGAGTGAGTTAAAGAGTGACCAACGTGAATGAGGGATGAGTGGCTAGTGGTAGTGACACATGTCACTGCCACTTGTCACTCTACCATGGTTCCAATTGGACTCTTTTAGTAACTAGTCTATTTGACTTAAATTTCTAATTCAATTTTCTCCCAAATTTCAATGACATATGTCATTAAATCCCAAAGTCATAAATAAAAATTTTCACTTCCATTTGACTCTTAATTCTACTGCTATTTGTCAATTGTCTTGCCACTTGGCATTTTTCCTAGTCCAAAATTTACCTAAATTTTCAAAAAAATTTCTAAAATCCTTCAAAAATTCTAAATTACTAAATACACTCTCTAAATCAATTTTCAATACAAATAAACCACAATTCTCAACAAAATGACATTCCATATATCAATTATATCCGGAAGGTCAATGAATACATGTACAATCATTTTAATGTGCAAAATTTCAATATTTACATGTGTGTGTATGCTATATGGTGAATGAGCATGAAATGCAATTTATAACTTCTCAATAATCTCTCATATTTACTATTCTGGGCTCAACATGGGTAACGAGATGTAACATAAAGTGGTAAAAGGACTTGTGTATTATGTAAGAACTATGAGGAGTCCATGGAGCTCTTTCTATTTAAGTTTCGCTAGTCCTATTACATTTGAGGAATAATTATAGACCTACGTAATATATCTACTCCTAGCAGGTAGCCTGATGTAATTAGTTGGCATTGTAGGAGGCAAAATAGATATTAGGGCAATTGGAAAGTATTCAAGGTAATTATAGCCTATACAATTGAAGGAATATGACTTGAGAAGAACCAAAGATTATCCATGCAAAATTTATTGAACCATAAGGCATTATTACTGCTATTATTCACAATCTTTAAGATTTGGTATTAAAGCACAATCTCCAAATAGTCGTAGACACAACAAACCAAATAGTCATAGATACAACACCCTAGCTTTATCTAAGGCAAATACCAAGACTTAGCCTTAATCATACTTGCACAAAGAGAATTTAATATGGAGCATCAAAAGAGTAAGGGGAAGACACTTAATAGAAGAGTAATGGGCGGATTAAACTAGATGGAAAACGAGATCAAAGAAATGATAATGAGAAAGGTCTTAATGATGGTGCAGAATACCATGCATAACGATCTTTGAAAATTTCCAAGCTTTGCACCCTTATAGCTCTACTAGTTGGATTACCATTGGGACAATCATCCCTTAGTTGTTTTGTGCAGATTATTTTAGGCTTAACTTTGTACTTTGAGTTAGAAAGCTGGTTATTGGGCTTCCTGTAAAGGGTCAGCTTAATACAAGCCTATAATACTTTATATATTGTATTAATACATTTCTTTAAATTTTCAAATAAAGGTCATGCATGAAAATTAATGAAAATCACTTTGACATTTTTAAAATCTGAATGGTCATGATATATTGCTATGCTAATCTCAACTTATGAATATCTAATTAGATAATTAAAATAAGCTAAAATTTTAATCCTAAATGATTTGAATTGTAATTTATATTTATCACTAATCTATTTATGAATTTAATGACTCACATATGAAAAATAATTAGCATAAAATAATTAAATTAAATTACATATCTTGAAAAATTACAAATATGATAAATTTAACTAATAAATGGATATTAAATATTAAGTTTGATGAGAACCTAGTTAATATTCAATTACAATTAAATACAATTCTAATTAAAGTGTACAATTCAACAGTGAAATTGAAATGTATACATCATGATCCGTCCGAGGAGAACAGGGCATGCTTTCATGTAAAAAATGTTTGGGAGTAGTTAAAATAGGGGATCAGATCCTTTGTTTCAATTAATCAGTTCTAACTTTGTTTCATTAAATCTTATCCATATATTTATATGAGATCTATATAAATGTGTGAATCAAATTAAATGGATCAGGGTTAGAACACCCTAAGAGGAACAAGGTGCTCCAACCCTTAAAATAGACGTAGAATTTAAGTACTCGGAGACTTTCCGCATGTTTTTGGAATAAAGAAATGGTGTAGTTCACAAATATTGAAGGACGACGTCTTTAAATGGGAGATGATAGTTGACAACATAATAACAACGTATGTCTCTTAAGATTTGGAAAACTTTGAATTGATTTGAGTTGCATTATTAATATTATTCATTTATTAAATAATTGAAAATTTGAATAGATGTACGCATTACAATTTGGCTCAGGATGGACCTAACTCAGAGTTAATAGGTTAGTCTCGAGTTAACTCGGCCACAAACTCGGCCACGAGTTGAATTTCTTGACCCAATCAAATCCCATGGCCCGATTTAGATAGATACAATAAAGTCATTTTGCTAAATTAAAAAAAACTAAATTAAGTTGGCCCTCTTTCTATCCGTGAGGCCACGGGCTGCCTAAATTAATAGGGGCGACCACGAACCTAGCAGTCCTGATTCCAAAAGCTGGCCCAACGTGACATTTCATGAGTCCGACTCAACCCGGCCATTGTCATACATAAATAGGTGGATAGATATTCATTTTGTGTTCGCCAACGATACCATGCCTTCAGGCTGTGGGTCCCACGGAGAAGACGCTCGTCACCGGTGAGAAGTCGTCCTCTCTTACAGTCCCGGTCCCAACCAAACCAACTTTGCTGCATTTTCATCAAAACATCTCTGCACGCTTCACCAGATTGGCCGGTTGCCTTGCCTGTACCCACTCCTATTTACATTTTTTTTACCGAGTCCGTCTCCACTCTCCCTCCTTCCTTTTGGTCAGCAAAGCACAGCAGAGCTCAACTAGTTTTACTTAAAAACCTAATATTTCCTGCTTTTGAACAACATAACCGGGCCCAGCTGATTCTTTCTTTCTCCTGGTTTGTGCCTTTCTTTAGTTTTTCTTGATTTTATTATGCACTATCAATTAGTTTCCTTTTCCTATTGGTTTGCTCTTATGGGTTGATCTTGGTTTTTCTAGTTTATGAGCATAAACCCTGCATCTCTTCTTCTTCTTCTTTTTTTTTTTTTTTGTGTGTGTCACAATTTTCACTTTGGAGATTTTGGGCTTGGGTTTTGTTGCTTATCTTTGATTGAGGGACTTGTCTAGGGTGGAAAGCTAAAAGGAGCAATAGTTCTAGGTTCATATGATAGAGGGACTTTCTTGGAAAAATCTGGTAGTCTATGTTCGATATTCACGAGGACGCTTCCAAGTCAACTTATTTTCTAGCAATAATACCTAATACTAATAGTCTTCAATCATAGGACTAGTTGTTTCTTTTCCTTTTTTCTCTTGTTGTGATATTCCTTTTACAAATGCTCATGCTGGACTTGTTCTGTGTGTGGGTTAGCTGATGCAATTGTTTCTCTATGAAGGTTGGAATAATGCCTGAGAAAAATACAGCTGAAAATTTTATAAACAACCTAGTAGAAACCGTTGCCGACAGTATTCAAAATGTTCCAAAGCAGAAATCTGTGTCCTTTCTTGAGGAAGAGAAGAGCTCAGCTACTTCTAGTTTCAATCGACTCTTTGGTCGTCAGAAGCCCGTCCATCATATTTTGGGAGGTGGAAAATGTAAGATCATCTCTCTCTCTCTCTCTTTTCTGGAAATCATATCACCTATAGCTTTCATGCACTCGTTTTGACTCATAATCATGTAGCTGCTGATGTTCTCTTGTGGAGGAATAAAAAGATCTCGGCTGGGGTTTTAACTGGCGCTACAGTCATCTGGATACTCTTTGAATGGCTCAATTACCATTTTCTCACTCTTGTATCCTTTGTTCTGGCTCTTGGTATGCTTGCTCAATTTGTTTGGAAAAATGCCTCAGGCTTGGTAAACAGGTGAATTAAGAACATTCTCGTGTCTTGTTACTGTTGTTGGTTCAGTAAGAATTTCAGCCTTGATTAATTTTCTGATTTATGTTGTCAACTTCTTCTTGGCAATAGGTCTCCTGGAAAGGTGCCGCGCATAGTGCTGCCTGAAGAGATATTTCTGAACATTGGCAGGTCAATCGGAGTAGAGGTTAACCGAGCCTTACAATATCTTCAGGATGTTGCCAGTGACGGAAATTTGAAACAATTTCTTGTGGTAAGTTTGGATTTTGCAATTTTAGGCTGGTAGTCGTCTGACTACTGCATTTTGCGATAAGATGATTCAACTGGATGAATGTTGCAGTTCTCTGAACCTGCATACCATTTTGAATACTTAGTTAATTTTCATTCAAATTAGTTCAAGCTATATCCTTGAAGCCCAAATTTTTATGCCTCCTAATTATTGAACTTGAGTACCCTGTTATAAGTGAGACAAGATGTTGGACAATAAAGTTTTCCCTTTCAACCCTTCAAATCATTTTATCCCATCTTGAAATTGTAAGAACTTATTAGAGGAATGGAATATGTATTTGTTTTATTGTCTCACAGACTGTTTATATACACTTGATGTACATTCGAGAATTACAACAGAAAGAGGAATAATATTGTTATTTGTTACAGATGAGTATCAGCCAGCTGTTGTGCGTTTGTTGTAACAAAAGTGTCTAACAGCTGGCAATGGAAATGACTTGTGTGCCCTTGATGTGTTCTTTATTTTACAGAAATTAAGTTAATGGACATGCAAAATATATCGAATTATGCAAGTTCAATTGATAATTTTAGTAAAGACGAAACAATTTATCCATAAGGTATGTAATTTTGAGTGAAAAAGTTAAATAGAATAAACATAAACCATAATTGAGCAAAAATTATGTAAATTCAAGCATACAACAATCAAATTGAATCTCTAATTTTATAGAACACTAGTTAAATAGTTTTAATTTTATTAAAAAAAACAATGAAATTTGAAAAATCCCCATATTAAACATAGTCTGATGTTAGAATTTAAATGTAAAGGTGTTGCCCATGGTTGAAAGCTATCATACATAATAGTGTTAAACCTTGCCCATGTACTTGGGCCATTGCTCCATGGTCAAGCAGTCCCATTTTCTTTCTTTTACATAACATTCCTTGTTCTATTAAGAGATGTGTCCTCTGTGGATTCACATTTACCACTGGAAATCCTTATCTACCAGGAAAAAAAAAGATTGAATAGATTCAGATAAGTTGCTGGTGAACGTGCTAAATTGTATATTTTCGACATTTGGAAACAGTTAAATTGCTTTTGTAGATGAATGCTTCTTTATTGCACACATACGGTCTTGCTTTTACTGTTTTTCATCTTGAAAACAATTTATCCATTCTTGGAAAATATCTCATCCCAGGTTGTAGTAAGCTTGTGGACTGTTGCAATCATCAGCAGCTGGTGCAACTTTCTTACTGTTCTGTACATTGGTAAGCATGATAACTTCTGCTGTGAGAGCTCTTTTATTTTCTATTTATATGCCATTTTTTGCTTATATTTTGTCTATAAATGCAATCGAGTGTTGTTGGTGACTGATAAAAGGATATTATTGAGTCAAGCCACTTCGTGACTGCTAGATGGATGCTTTGTCTTCTTATTTCCTCTTTTAATCTTCTTTCTTCAGAAACTCATGACAGATTTCTTTTCTGCACTTCAACCATGTGCCTGATTGGGCGTGGTGGTTGTAATCCATTTTCTTGCCCTTTTACTCTACAGGTTTTCTTATTTCTAGCTGTAGGTTTTGATTTTTTCTGCCAAGGTCTAATTTGTAAAATGGTTAAAGGACTTCTTAGCCTTGTTCACTCCTCAATTCTTTGTCCTTTTCTTTTTGGGCAAATTAGCCTTGTTATGCCGTGGTGGAAATAGACGTCAACGGAAATATTACAAAGGCCCTTAGGAAAATTATGCAAAGAATAAAGGCTTGAGCAGTAAAAGACTGTAGTACTATGTCTAGATTAGAATTATTAATCAAGTAGGGGAATGTGAATCTTGGCTTATTCCTTTACTGACGTCCTGCTTTAGTACTTATTGAGATCTTGTATTATGTAAATAACATGCATAACATCATGTTAAATGATAGAAATTCCTCCACAGCTTGTTCATGTTTCTATTATTTTCTCCATGTCTCGATCATTTTTCCATTTTCGTACTAGCACATGGCTTTTCATTCGCACATCACATTTAAGTACAGATGATTACTTTTTGCTTTTCTTGTGCCTATTAGGTAACATGATTTTGTATGCCATCTTGAGTTCAATAAGTCAGCATGAAGGCTCTTCCTTCCTACATTTTAATTAAATGTCTCTGTTAGTCTTTTTATGAGTACAACGACATTTGAATCATTCTCCCATACATAAAACTAAATTAGTTCATATATACTTCGGTTGGCTAACATTTTTCTACACAAAATAACATTCTTCCAAATCCAAATCCATATTTCTTATACTCCTATTTTTCTTAGTTTTGTATGATTTAAATTTCATGTGGGAGTGTGAATACTTTGACTTGTACTTAATTCTCTTGTTTGGTATCTTGACACGATTGTCAAAATGTACTTCTACTTCCTTCCTGTTCACAATACTCCATGGTCTACTGCTGTCTTCGTCTTTATTACATTTTCCAGTTGTTGTTGCATAAAAGGGGGTGATAATTAGTTATTGAGTAATGTAGTAATGACTAATGCAACTGAATGGGGAGTGTACTTTTTTGCATTGCGCAATAAAACATTCAGGGAGTCATTTGACCTGCAATGGCTGTCCTGCCTAGTAAATGTTGTCTTTGCTGCATAAGCTTGATTTGCCAATTTGTGTTGTGTTGGTTAAGGTTTCGTGGCTGCTCATACCCTGCCGGTCCTGTATGAGAGGTACGAGGATCAAGTTGACGACTTTGTATACAAGATGCTTGATCAGCTCCAGCATAACTATAGGAAGCTGGATGCTGGTGTCCTGAGTAAGATTCCAAAGGGCAAGCTGAAGGGCAAGAAGTATGAATAGTTCCATTGATCATAGACTATGCTGCTGTTGTATATTTAGCTAATTAATTATGAAGTCTGTGCTTAAACATGAGCATAATCAGGTGGCCTGAAGCACTGATTTGCGGGCAACAGGAATATAAAATTTATTTTTATTTCAGTTTTTACCAAATCATTTTGAACATAGATTTTGGTTTATGCCCATCTCCAAAGATTAGTGAATTTGGTTCAAGTAGGCGCACTAGGTGCGATTTGCAACGTTAGTTTAGGCTGTAAGGAGGTACTCGTATAAAGTCCAGTATATATCAACTTTCCAAAATCATATCATCAAAGTATTGAAGTCGATATTTCTAATTTTGTTCCAAGATAAAGTCCAGTATATATCAACTTTCGAAAATCATATCATCGACGTACTGAAGTCCATTTTTCTAATTTTGTTCCATGATCTTTTTTTGTCTTGTTACGTATAAAATGTTAATACCTAGAGACCGTTTGGAAATAACAATTGAATATGAATTAGTTTTGTATCTCTCTCTCTCTATTTTCTCTTCTTCTCTCTCCTCTATGATTCTTCCCTCTCCCTCTTTTCTTTATTCTTCATTTCTCTCTTACCAAAAATTAACCACAACAAATAGTATCTGAGCATTCGATCCAGAGAATGACAACCATGGTGGAAGGAACATGGGGTGTTGAAATGCAAAGGTTCGAAGAAAGCATAGAAAGTGTCGACGGAATCACTAAGTAGGGTGGAAAGAAGAGAACAAAAACACGAAAGGGACATAATGGAGCTTAAGTTGATGTTCGTGTAGTTTATGCAACAATAAGGAATGGATTCGGGAACAATCAACCCAACTACTTGTTGGGATTTGTCCATAACTTGGACCCTACTATTCATTACTATTCTTCAACAGCTATAATATTTAGCCATTATTATGCTCCAACGTTTTTTTCTACCATAGCCAAAGTTTAAGTTTCTCTTATATATGAGTCATGCATGGCTACTGAAAAAAGACTGGTCATCTTTTTATTTTTTCACGCATTATTATTTGTTCCATCTGACTCAAGCATTTTCTTCTACATACAAACACCTTACACATGTCTTTGGTCTTACGCATAAAATTTAGTATTTATCTGTCTTTCTTTAATTTTGGAGACAATTCTTACTCCACCCTTTGGAGTGTATCGAAGTTGGTGAAAAAGGCGTTAACTTTGCAGTCGGATCTTGTTGTCTTGTTACACCGTAAAGGAAGAATTTCCGACTTAGGGCAATGATTTTCACGATGCCTTATTTTCAGATAAGTTGTTTCAATTTAATTATTATTGCTTTTTTCGCTAACAACCTAAGTTGGAAAATTTTATTTGTTGCATTACTATTACTGTCGGAAATTATATTGTTCTACTTTTTACTATTTTCGGGTTTGTTACTGATTGTTGAAAATTTCTACATTTTGTTTTTGCTACTGTGTATTTAATTTCGGTATATGTTAGAATTATGTCGTCTGCGAATGAGACGAGTGTAGGTTCTGCACTTATTATTCCCCAAATAAATTTTGCCTCTTTCACTATGGCCCCAAAAATTATACATGACCTTACTAGATTAGAACCTCTATATGGGAGAAACTTTAAAAGATGGTTTGAAAAAATTCTTTTTTACTTTCAGCAATATGAAATCGATTATGTACTGTTTCAAAAGATTTCTAGTGATAATATTGACCCTAAGACTGCTGAGGATAACTGTAGCATTAGGGGAGTGTTACTCAACTATCTGATCAACCATTTGATTGATATCTACTGCAAGTACAAAATTGCTAAGAAAATTTGGGATGCTTTAGAAGCGAAGTATGAGACGGATGAAGCTGGTACTAAGAAATATGTAATTGCTAGGTGGTTAAAATTTACCATTATTCATGAGTATGAAAATCTAGTTGCTAAAATCCTTGCCGAGGGTATGAACATGTGTGAGTTGTTTCAAGCTAATGCCCTTAATAAGAAACTATTTGCCTCATGGAATGAGTACAAAAACTAGTTAAGGCATAATAAGAAAGACATGAAGCTTCAGGAGTTGATAGAACATATAAAGATTGAGGATGTCAACCATGCATAAGATAAGACCAAAACATTCACCCTTGTCCCTATTGTTAAGGCTCATGTGGTAGAACATAGAAATGTTAATAACTTCAAGAAGAATGGTGGGCAAAACAAGTCTTTCAACAACAAACAGGGTCAGTTTAAGCGCAAAAGGATTGATGGTGACTAATAGTGGTGCCACAAGCCAGGTCATCCTGCTGCCAATTGTCAAGCTAGAATCAACTATGAGAAGAAAGGCCAAGGACAAAAACCGCGACTGTTCGGGAAAACAAACCAAATGGGGTATTAATGTGGTAACCAAAAGAGCTTTGGTAAGCTTCAAGTTAATATGGTTGAAGTTGGTAATGAAGAGGAGGTCATTATTGCTATAGTATTCGAAGTCAACCTTGCTGAAAATTTGGTCGAGTGGATAGTTGACATAGGAGCTACACGCCATATCTGCACCAATAAGGACCTATTCAAGGAGCTGAATGATGTTCTTGATGGTGAATTTGTATACATGAGTAACTCCAACAAAGTTCCTGTCCAAGGAGTTGGCAAAGTCACTCTCAAACTCACTTCTGGAAAAGTGTTGGCGTTAGAAAATGTTTTATTTGTTCCTGATGTACGTAAAAACTTGATTTCTGGTGCATTACTTAACAAAACCGGAGTTAAACTGACCTTTGATTCTGATAAGCTAGTTCTGACTACGAATGAAAACTTTGTTGAAAAAGGGTTTTGTAATGGGGGCTTATTTGTACTTGACGTTTAAAAAATGCATCTACTTCTTCTGCTTATATTGTTGAGTCTTTAGACCTATGGCACTCTAGACTTGGGCATGTGAATGTGAGGTCTATTATGAGGATGCAAAGCTTAAACTTGTTACTTAACTAGATCACTAATGAAATGAAAAAATGTCAAATTTGTGTTGAGGCTAAACACTCTAAGAAATCTTTTAAGTCAGTAACCGAGTGAGAGTCACAATTATTAGACTTAGTGCATATAGACTTGGGTGATTTTAAGAATTGTATAAGTAAACGAGGCATGAGATATTATATTACCTTTGTGGATGATTGTTCTAGATTTACTAAAATTTACTTATTAAAAAAAAGTCATGCAGAGAAAATGTTTATGAAATACAAAGCTGAGGTTGAAAATCAATTAGAAAGGAAAATTAAGAGATTAAGGTCTGATTGAGGTGGTGAGTATAGTAATGATTTTCTTGCTGATTATTGTGCAAAATTTGGGATTATTCGTGAGCTTTCAACCCCTTATACACCTGAACAAAATGAAATAGCCGAGAGAAAAAATCGAAAACTTAAGGATATGATGAATGCAATGTTGATTTCCTCCTGTTTACCTGATTTTATGTGCGGGGAAACTATTCTTTGAGCTTGTTATATTCTAAACAAAGTCTCTCATAAGAAACTAGATCAAACCCCTTATGAAATTTGAAAACTTTATCTATCTAACTTGCATTTTTCAAAGTGTGGGGGTGTCTTGCTAAGGTTGCTCTACCTGAACATAAAAGGAAGAAAATTGGACCTAAGACCGTCGATTCAATTTTTGTGTGATATGCCTCTAATAGTGTTGCCTATAGATTTATAGTTAAAGAAGAGGGATCTAACACTTATGGATCAATTATAAAGTCAAGAGATGCAATGTTCTTTGAGGATATATTTCCTATGAAAGTAAGTGTGCAAGTTCCTAGAGAATTTGTCCCTAGTTCTTCTACCAATGATGACATAGAAGGAGAGGAAATTATTGCACTAAGGAGGAGCAAAAGAGCTAGAGTACCTACTAGTTTTGGTTATGACTTTATTACTTCCTTTGTGGTAACAAAACCTGAGGATAGAGATGATGTTTTTATGGTGAATTATATTATTAAGGAAGATCCTAAAACCTATGAAGAAGTAATGAGATCTGTGGATGCTTTGGAAGGAAGCCATAGATAGTGAGTTAGAGTCAATCATTTCTAATAAAACTTGAGTTTTAGTTGATCTACCTCGAGGGTGTAAGCCTTTGGAGTGTAGTGATTTTCAAAAGGAAATTGAGACTTGAAGGAACCATTGAGAGGTTTAAGGCAAGACTTGTAATTAAAGGCTTTAAACAAAAGTAAGGATTGGACTTTTTTGACACTTACTCTCCTATTACTAAAATTGCATCTATAAGGAGATAGTTTGCTATTGCCTCAGTATTTAAACTTTCTGTGCACCAAATGGATGTTAAAATAACTTTCTTAAATGATGATCTAGATGAGAAAATTTATATGGTTCAGTCGGAGAGATTTAAAGTGCCTGGTTAAGAACAAAAGGTGTGTAAGTTGGTTAAGTCTTTGTATGGACTTAAACAAGCTCCCAAACAGTAGCATGAGAAATTTTAAAGTGAGATTTTCAAACATGGTTTCACCTCTTGTGATGTTGATTCTTGAATTTACGTGAAATCTAATATCAATGGCTATGTAATCATAACTCTTCATGTGGATGATATGCTTATTTTTTGTACTAGTTTATTTGTCATTGATACTACCAAGAGTTTGCTAAAGTCTTCTTTTGATATGAAAGATCTTGGACCTATGGACTTTATTTTGGGAATCAAAGTTGATAGGACTGACTCTGGTTTTAGGTTGAATCACACTCATTATGTTGAGAAAATTTTGAAGAAGTTTAGTTACTATGATGTTGAACTAATCAAGACTCCCTATGATGCTAGTATTGCTTTAAAGAAAAATCTTGGTGGCAGTGTAAACCAAGCTGAGTGTGCTAAAACTCTTAGTAGTGTGATGTTCTTAATGAATTATTCTCGTCCTGATATTGCATACTGTGTGATTAGACTTAGTAGGTATACTCATATTCCTAGTCAAGAGCATTGGAATGCATTGATTCGTTTATCGAGGTATTTGAAAGGTACTATGCATTATGGATTATCTTTTGGTTGTCATCCTCCTATATTGGAAAGGTATTCTAATGGTAACTGGGTTACAGAGAGTGATGATATATATTCTATCAGTAGTTATGTTTTTACCTTGGCAGGAGCTGCAATGTCTTGGAAATCATCCAAGCAAACATATATTGTGAGATCAGCAATGGAGGCTGAGTTTATGGCTTTGGAGTTAGCAAGACGGGAAGTTGAGTGGCTAAGGAATCTTTTAGCAGATATCTCACTTTGGGGAAAAACCAATTCCTTCTATGTTTCTTTATTGTGACCCGCAGGCTACCACTCATATTGCCAAGAACAAGGGATATAATGGCAAAAGTAGACATATCAGATTGAGACATAAAATTGTCTGTACTTTAATTAGACATTGTGTAATTTGTCTAGAATATGTCAAGTCAGAGAGAAACTTAACGGATCCTTTTACAAAAGCTTTAAGTAGGAAACTAGTTTCAGAGCATGCTAAAAGGATGGGGGTTAAGCCCAATTATGTAGTAACCTCGTGATGGACGCTCATATTGGGAAACCAAGTTCAATGGGTCAAACAAAGTTATGTGGTGACTACTTACTTGTACTTTGTTTATGGTATAATACTGAGATATATTCATTTATTGAATTACATACCTAGCATGACTTTGCTGTGTTTAATGAGGTTGGATTGTATAATCTTTAGTGAGTTCCATAGCCCAAGTTTGGGTGGTATGAGCAGTACACACTTGATGAACTCACCTACGTGATTGTGGGGGCTAGCCACCCTCCTATGAGAGTATTTAGGCTATCTCTCTAGAGCGATCATAAGACCGGGGTATTTTGAGGCTGTTAACTCTCTAGCAAGCTCCGTCTTCGAATTTCTTAGGACAACAGGTTCAGGACTTAGTTCACCTATTTTTTTCCCTAAATTGTTATAGTTTGTTTCTCAAGTTTTGGACCAAGCGGGAGATTGTTAGTATTGGTCTATAACTTGGACCCTACCATTGTCAACCGTTATTATTCTTCAACAGCTATAATATTTAGCCATTATTATGCTCCAACATTTCTTTCTACTATAGCTAACGTTCACTTTGTTTCTCTTATATATAAGAGTCATGCATTTGCTTAAGAAATGACTACTGAAAAAAGATTGCTAATCTTTTTATTTTTTCACACATCTTTATCTACTCCATCTAACTCAAGAATTTTCCTCTACATATAAACACCTTACACACGTCTTTGGTCTTACGCATAAAATTTAACATTTATCTGTCTTTTTTTAATTTTGGAGATAGTTCTTGCTCCACCCTTTGGAGTACTGAAGTTGGTGAAAAAGGTGTTAACCCTAGAGTCAGATCCCGTTATCCTACTGCATCGTAGAGGGAAATTTCTGACTTAAGGCAGTAATTTTCACGACGTCTTGTTTTTAAATAAGCTGTTTCAATTTAATTATTATTGTTTTTTTGCTAACAACACCTGGGAAAACATGATCCGAAGTGAGTAGAGCATGTAGGAGAAGGACAAGGCAGATCTCTTTAAACTCCTCGACACCTCATCCGTTTGTACTTTGCCCTCGGAGTCCCCCTCTCTCATGACTAACAGAGATGTTGCCTTCGGTGGTTCCTTTATGATCCCCTCTCTTGACGAGCCTAGTAAGATCGACACGTACTTTCGGTTTTGTACGCTGTACGACTAGTGGTATTCTCAACTATGGTCTAACTCATATGGTAGTTACTCTTCTTGATCTTGCCAAGAGCAACATGCAGAACTTACAAGGTATAAAAGCATTTCACCTAATTTTGGAGTTCTATTAAAAGAGAAACAAGTTTTTTATGGATTGTGTCTCATCCTACTGTTAATCTTGGATCCTTCCTCAACAATGATAAAGGAGCTTTGGTGATGTTGAGAAGAGATGGATGATGAAAAGAAGTTAAGTCTTGTAAAAAATAAAATGTGGTTGTTTTTTTTGTCCATTCTATAAACCACCTTAATACTTCCCATGTTAAACCTTATGGACAAGGTTTTGTGAAGTTGGAGGAATTTTTATAGATAAAATGTTAATACCCAGTAATCGTTTGAAAATAACAAATGAATATGAATTAGTTTTGTATCTCTCTCTCTCTCTATTTCTCTCCTTTTCTCTCTCCTCCCTCTGGATTCTTCCTTCTCCCTCTTTTCTCTATTCTTAATTTCTCTCTTATCAAAAATTAACTAGATCATATAATATAGTTTAATATATCAAATAGTATTTTGAATTTGAGAATAAGTTAAATAGAGAAAAAAATACAAACACAAATAAGAGAGTAAGTTAGAAGACAAGTGATGGATGGAAAAGAACACGATCGACACTTACACAATATATTTTATTTTCATAAAGAAAGAATAACATAATTGTTACCTAATTGTAGTATATTGAAAAGTAGGAATGTTAATAGGTCAGACTAGACTCGAGCCACTCTTGGTTCGGCCTGGTCGGTGGCCTAGCTCGACCACAGGCTGATTGGCCTGTGACTCGACAGGCCAAGTATGGGTCGGACCAACCCAACCCACCCCATATTTTTTAAAAAATAAAAAAAGATGTCATTTTTTAAGTTATGGTCGGGCCACGGGGCAGAGCACGGGCCGAGTCGACGACTTTTAGGCTATGGTTTAATCAACTCAAGCCAAAATCAAGCCAGGCCATGCTAGACCAAAATTAACATCCCCGTTGAAAAGTTGAAACTAGGAATTGTAAAAAGGTTGTAAACTAGAGTTTAAATAACAAAAATATAAACATTACATTATTCAACCATCATAACCTACACATATATATTGTACTAATCTTCCTAATTATTTGAATTTATAGGTTATATTGCCTAATTATTAATAATGAATTTAATACTTATATAATAATTAGATTAGGAATATTTGAAAAAATCACAATAATCCTACTCTATACTTTATGTATAATAATGTGATTATTATACATATAGTATTTAGTTCATTTGAATTAATCTTATTTTTAATTGATGTATGGAAATTTATATTATATGAAAATTATCTAATTACCTTAACATGGTGAAAAGTTTAAAAAGCCTATAATATTGGTACCAAAAATTTTAGTTTGAGCAAACATTTTAATGTTATTTAAATCCTAGTCTATTATGATATTAATACATTGGCAACATCCCAGCACATTATAACATTACCTAACCATTATAAGGTGATTTAATTTTACATCTTAAAGCTTTAGTTCTTGATATCATAGTCTACAACAAAAAATGTAAGTGTAAAATTGAAATAAGAAAAAGAAAGTTGACGAGAATTAAAAATGAGGCTCCAACCACTTCTGAAATATATGATAAAATGATATAACACAAATTTTATTATTTTTCTAAATCTTTTTTGGTATCATTGTTGATTGTCTTCAAGTACTCTATTGGAAAGCAATAAACTATTGGTTTCCTTACCACTTCTTCATTATGCTTTTTCATTTGATTTAGTGTGAGGTTTTTCGGAAGTGAGGTAGGATTAAAATCACTCTCATCAACCTCCTATAAACTCGAGGATTTTATATGGGATTTTATTTTGATGGTCTATGAGTGATAATTTTTTCATTGAAAATAGGGATAGAAAGAGAAAATTTATTTGATGCCATTTCACCAAAGGTTGAATACTTGTAAAAAATTTTACTCTATCTTCTAAAGCCCATAAAACTCTTAGAGCTTTGATAACACATTTGTTAGAAAGCAATAAAAAATTGATTGCATTCTCACATTAAGCAACGTTTAAGGCGTAATTATATAAACCTACACTATAATAGACTAGAGCTAAACATAGGCATGAAATAAGAGAAAGAGGGTAATGTGGCCCATAACATCTCTACTTCTAACTAAATGTTTTTAGCAACTAACATGTTTATTTGATTAATTTAACTACTCCACTAATAGACTACTGCTAGTACTTAAGAAACAATTTATCTACTAACCAAAAAATCATCAACTAGCTAAATAGTATTTTGAAGCACTTTAATCAACTTACTCAACCTCAAGTGATGCATGACACGAGGGACTGTCTTGTTCTACCTTGAGTTTTTGTCAAATGCACCAAATTAATCATTAGTTCTCATGCTACTTACAAATATATCTACATCTATTTCTTGTATATTTTATTCTTGGTCCTGTGAATTTATAATCAATCATATATAACTTAGGAACTTATTACTTTAGTTTTTTCTCTGCAACTCAATGGTTATCCTTTTGCTTATCTATATGTTTTTACTATCTCATTATATTATACCCTTGTAACTTAGCTCAAAGCCTTAAAAGTGCCCTTTGGGATAATTTATGAATTCATTTTTAAATTTCAAAATAAAATGTTGCAATAGAAAATTCTTCCGCATCATTCCAGACCCAATTTAGAATTATAAAGTATTTTCACCGCTAAATTATAAACTGTTAATTCATTTGTAACTATTTGAAGTTGTATAAATACTTGACTAGAGTATCAATATTAAACTTCCAATAATTAAAATTTCATTTATACTTAGATGCATAAAATTTTCTTTTAAAGATCTTTTGTTGTTCTTAACCTCTACCACTATTTACAAAAGGGTTTATTTGATTTCACTTATGTTTTTAGTTTTAGATAATAAATCAACAAGTACGAAACCTTTTGTGACATTTTCATACATTTTAACGTTTTAAATTAAGTGTCCAAATTTTAAAAAATTTAAAGAATTAAGTTCATAAGGTTATTTTTGTTATCTTTTGCTTATATGACTAACAAAACAACATAAAGAATGACATTTAGAGGGACTAAGTGACTCTTTGTTTTCATCCATACGATATTTGAGCCTCTAGTTGTAAATATATTGCTGATTATGTATTCAAAATGTTACTTATTTGATAATAAAAAATTACGTAAGAAAGAAGATGTCATGTATCCTTTTCAAATATCAATTCTTACGTTGCTTTGTCGGTCTCATCAAGAAAATGTTAATAAAGATTACCTTTTAAACTCAATTATCATATTTTTAAAATTTTAGACTCTTAATTAAAGAAATTCAAGAATAACTTAAAGAAAACTTTATGAAGAGACCTCCATAAGTGAAAGTGATTAGGATTATATGAAGTTCATCATAAAGAAATTCAAGAATAACTTAAAGAAAACTTTATGAAGAGACCTCCATAAGTGAAAGTGATTAGGATTATATGAA
>JANQBM010000007.1:2896128-2907195 GCA_025594535.1 Erythroxylum domingense
TAAATGTTAATTATCAACTTTCAATTTTAAGTTTTAACAATCTTTGCATAATACATAATTAATTAATTACATACTAAGTACTAACCCTATTTTACAATTCCATTTTCAATTCTAATTCTAATTTTCATATAACAAATTCATAACAAATAACATAAATTACTTAATACTTACCCACGACATTCTTCAATCCAACAATTTCAAATTATCAACTTCAAATATTCCATTCCAATTTCCAAAACCGTGAAAATTCCATTCCAAAATAATTCTAAACATTCAAAAATTCCATTCCACAAATTTTCAAACCAATCCTCATTCCAATTTCGAAAATAATTCTAAAACAAAACAAGCAATATTCACTATTTAATCCATTCCAAAACCGTGACTCCACCAAGTACCAACAATTCAACTTCTTCAACAATTCAACTTCAATCTCCAAATCCAATCCTCCACCCATCGCCGACAACATATTCATCAACAGTCAACATTAATACACAAATCTAAATCTGCAAATCCAATCCAATCCACAATACAAAAAAACATTGCAAGAAACACCAAGAAGAGAACATATCAACTCATCAACCAACAAAATCAAATATCAACAGATTCAACACACCCAAAAAAAATTTTTAACCGTCGGGTCTTCTCTTCTCTATTCGGGTTGAGGCTTCTGGTTGACCATTGTCCAGGTCTAGTCGTCCACCTGTGAGCGTCGGAGGGTGGGTGGTGGTCCGGTGTTGCAGGCTTGTGGTGGTGTGACGAGGAGGAGAGGTGCAGTGCGGAGTGCGAACTTCGCAAACCCAGATCTACACGATGAGGCAAGGAGGAGGATCGGGGTGAGGAGGAGAACCGGAGAAGACGACAAGCAGGCGTCGGCGGCAGTGAGATGATCCAGATGCCGACGAGAGAGACGATGAGAGCGAGAGAGTGAGAGAGAGAGGGTGAGAGTTAGAGAGAAAAGCTGAAGAGGGGTGTGGACAGTAGTCGGGGTCCGAGAGGGGGTGGGTAGATTTTGGGTTATTTTTTTTATTTACAAATCAGTCCTCCAAGTTTCCGAAAATTTCGAAATTACTCGGAATTTTCCGGTATGTTGGGTACCAGTCGGTACCCAACAGAAAAGCCCGGTACCAGCCGGTACCGAGGTTGGGATCCAGGTACCGGTCTCCGGCCGGTACGGTACCTTCCGGCTGATACCAACCGGAACGGTATGGATCCCATAACGCTGATAATATCGCTAATAAATGATTTTTATTAAAAATACTAAAAGCCTTTGCAGGAGTCAACATTTTTTTAATATTGATAATATTGAAATTGAATCTTTATATATCAATGATATTATACGCTTAATCATTATTTGTAATTGCAAAATTTTATTTAACTTGAAAATTGCATCAAATGCAGTGAAAATTAGAATTATTGTAAGGTTTAAAACTAAGTTAATGGAATGAAGAATATTTTTAACTTTTCGTACTTCTGAGATTGAGTGTTAAAATGATAGGTGCTAGGATCTAGGCTGCCTTGTAACACAATGAAATTGATGCCGGAATCAATAAGATAATGCAAGACAATGAGGATCAGCTACATTAGTAAGTGTGACTCACGACCAAAAGATGTGCTTTTGAATATGACATCCTTAGTGTATCTTCAAACCATTGCAGAGAAGAGACGGATTCCTTGAAAATTGACCAGTAATTCTTGGAAAATTAATTTATTTGATACAATTAACATTGTTAACTGCTTAACGTTCTAATTTTATAATAACCTTTACGTCTTCTTAAAGATTTTTATACCATAAAACAAGCTAGTCAAAGAGGAATCATAATTAGGAAATACTACTCTCTATGAATTATTTCACGTGGCACACACATGTATTTGTATTTATTTAATGCTAGATAGTAAAATACCACATTAGCAATCTCCTCTACCAATCTTAGAACCTTCCTTAAGGTCAATACCTTGAATTATACGTCGTCCAAGTACCTCTCTGTATGTTTTTAACCTTTGTAATGAATCCTTGTATCTATTATTCTGAGTGAGAAACAACAGAAAAGCATACCATCATTATCATAGTGCTTCTACTAACTAGTAAAAACATACGAACACATCTACTATAAACATATGAAAAGAAAACATACGAACACATCTACTATAAACATATGAAAAGAAGTTGAACTTAGGAAATAGTACTTCCGAAAAAAATAATACAAGCCCTTCTGCTTCCATGGTATGAGACCTGTCTCAAAAACAGAAAGGTTAAGTCAAAAATAGGGCCACACATAAGTTATCTGCAACGCGTAACCATTCTTATAACGTTCATTTTCCAGAGAGAATCCATTACTCATATGGAGCAAAGATAACTTATAGATGATGTACAACCTGCAAACTTTTGTTCTCCTTTCTATTACATTTTGTCCTCCAAATTTTTCTATACACGAAAATTGCTAATGGGGAATTGATTTTGGTGAATGGACAAGATTTACAGGATGATAGAGTTGTAGACAGCTACTTATTTAAGACTGAGACAACTGCATTCCATTTCTATGTACAAAAACAAATTGCAACCAAATGGATGAAATTGAAGAAACAGCCAGGCATATCTTTTCTAGTAACCAGGTATCTCAAAAGAGGAGGAATATTCCATATTTTACGCTTCTGATATAGGGGCCAGTAATTCCTGATAAAGACAAGATTGACAGTATCATGAGAACGTCTCCAAAGTGAAGGTAAATTAAAAGGATCAATAGTTCTTTACCTTACCTCAGAAAACCGTGAATCCCCATGCTCCTTAGAAGATTTAGCAATAGTTTCCCTCTTCACTTCAAGGGAGTCCCTTTTAGAGGCCTGGGCTGTGGGAGTAGTATGCGTAACAAAAGAAGGTCTAGAAAACAAATTTTTTGAGGAAACAGCAGGTAGAGTGCGCATAAGCCAAGACTCTGTTGGAGAGTTCGGTAAAGGAGGGGGAAGAGGAAGCAATGAATGGCAAGGCATTGTGTTCTCTTGGTTAATTATTCCAGTAGAAACTTGGCCTTTTACATTAATCTTGCCATCATCAACCAGTCTGGCTCTGGTAAACATAATGGGATCATGGGTTAAGCCATGAGAACTTTCTAAATTGCCTGCTTTTGTATCCTGCCGACTTTTGATGTTAATCATCCCATTTTTATTCACTTTTGGACTTGGAGCTGCCATTGACCCTTGTAGAAGGTCTTGATGTTGCCCGGAACTATCCATCGCATCCATTTGGACGTCATGCAAGGATCCGTCTGATAAGGATAGGAAACCGGAATCAACAGACTCCAAACTCCCAGCACGTACTTTTGTCTTTTCACCTGCACCATCCAAGAACTGGACATCTTTGACAGAAGAACTCATGCAAGCCATTTCTTCAATTCCACTTGCATTAATGAGTGTACTGGCATCATTCTTTTTGTAAGCGGAAAACATTTTTGTATCTGAAGAACTTGAATTTTGAGGTTTATTTCTATGGACAGAATCTATGTACAAAGTTTTCTCCACCATAGGACTCAAACATCCTGTTTCCCGCTGATTCATCTCATCAGCCAATAATTCCTGGAAAGTTCTAACATGTTTTGTAGGTGAATTAGAGCTACTCCCCTTAGAATCCTGGAATTTTTCATGAGATACAAGAACTCCTTTCTCTTCAGTGACAGCAGATTGAGAAAAATCATTATATAATGGCAATGAACCCTTATTTTGCCAACTCTTGTACAGGGGTGATCCATCCACTTTCATAATATCTCTTGTGCAAAGGATCTGTTTAGATACACTATTCAGCTCATCTTTATGTTCATGGATCCCTGTTGGCTGAAGTCCATCTAATGTTCTTCTTCGTTCATATACAACTTTTGTAGGATTCTATACAAAAACAATAGCAAATGTGCATTTAAAAAATAAATTGAGATATGTAAAATTCACAATAGCAATTATATGATATAATTGGCATGAAAGAGGAGACGAACTTCAATACCTTATTCTCAATTTTGTTGGATAAAACAACATTTGAAGAATGAAATTTTGTCTTATGAACTGAAGAAATGGGTTTCTGGGCCTGTCTTTTTATCCCCGGTACAGGGTTCAAAAGACAAAAAGAACTTTGTAAGCATAACCGAGGGAACAACCCACACACACTTGGTGAAGAGTGATCGTGTCCATCATAACCATTATCTTCATCTTCACTTTCCTCGAATTCATTAAATTGAACATTATATGGTATATTGATCAGTCTATTCTGATCAGTCATCTGCCTCCTTTGTGTAACTACTATCTCTTTAATCTGTCTGGGTTGTTCTCGTGCAACCGGTGGCTTTTTGCTAAAATATTGAGGAATTTCTGAAGCCACTGCCTTTGCTGCAGGCAAGAATCGACCCATCATGAAATCTCGAGTCTGTGGATCCGATGCAAAAGTTCCAGATGGTTTCACATCTGGAGCATCTAAACCACTTAGACCACTTACACTACAGTTATAGAATAATGATTCAGTCTGGGACAGGGCATCTAGAGCATCTACATAGGACTCATCACTATCATCTGACGTGCAACTTCCTATCTCCTCCAGTTTTTCTTCTGAACTTTCTTCTTTCTGTATGTTTATATCCACCGATTGCACATTTTGTGCTTGTAACCTAGTAGGATGCGTACCCTTATAACCTTTATCTGAATTCATTGGTTTAGCATTGAATGCCCTCCCGGGAGGAAGCTTCGGTGCAACTGGAAGCTTTTCAAGAGCCTGACTTTGTGGTTTGTCTCCATTTTTCGGTCTTCCTGGGGTTTGCTCCCATACAAAGGGAACTTTTCCAGGCTTGCTCACTGGACCTGATTTCAAGTCCGATTTGTAGACAGGTAATGGAGGCAATTTCGAAACAGCACCATCAGTTTTCCTTTTATTCTCTGCTTTTGGGGTTGAAATACCTGCCGAGAACCTCCTAACTGAGAGAAATGGCTGATTAAAATCCAATTGCCTCTCTTCCATCTAACTCTTCAATTACAAGCACTTTTAGCTGTAAAGAACTACCAGTGAACCAAGTCACAGGGTGAACAATAAAAATTCAGGGATAAATGCTACGGGCCTAGAAATGTGAGAAAACCAGAATTGAAGATGACAGTTCTGATATATCTGAAGACCTGTTGTTAACACCTAACTTTTTGTAGCTAACAAAGTAGAGTTCACAAAGCATTCATGAAAATATGAAGAAAAAAAATATTGGCAAAAGAATTGCTCTTACCACATATTTATAGTGCATAATGGAATGACGTTATCCAAGTATTAAGCAGATTTATATTCTAACTACTATCTAAATATCAAAAAATAGAAAAGACATGATATCCCATCTGACTTCATATTTTACATTAAAATAAAAAGCTCCACGCATACATGGGAATATTTAAAATTTTAATTTCACCATTTCTGAACTCAAGAATGATATAACAGGCTGATAACTCCGTGAAACATGGCAGATATCCAAAATACATAAGAAGTTTGAACAGTGGATAAATCCTTGATTGAATACTTGTATTTTTATTGTTTTTCTTCCTATTTCTTTTGCCTCAGATTGCCAGTTAACTATATCACAGCTTAATTATCAGACTCATCCCCCCTCTTGGTTTTGAAGGTCAGAGAGAGACCAAGAAATAGAAACATAGAAGAAAATAATCCCATTAATGAACCAAAACGGAAACGTCCAGAGGCCAGGCAAAACCCAAATTCACAATTTAAGAACCTTCCAGCTAAAGAATCCAACTCCTTTTCCTTCCTTACAAGTCTTATTAAGCACCAAACAAAAGAAGACGAGTTCAAACAGCTCCCAACTCTAGGTTCCTTACTTGTGTAAAAATTAACCAATAGGTATGAAGATAATACAACGGGAACACAGATAGTCAACAGGAGACCAGTACCCAAAAAAGGAACCAAATTGTGCAGTCAAAAAACAGAAAGAAACCAAGAAACACATATTGATTCTACTTAAATCCTCTTAAATTAACGAACTTTGAACAAACAATAAAATTGAACTCATTGGATTTTAATATAAGAAAACCCATTAAAAGAACGAGTGAGAGTGTACTCACCCTGTGTCTCTACCTCAGCTGGGGTTGACTCAGAAAGCAAATAACCGTGCAATTGAAACTTTCCTGGAAAAATGGCAGCAACTGAGAAAACGAAGAAGAAGAAGAGAGAGAGAGTAATCGAGAGTACCAAATCATTAAGAAGGAAGCGAAGGGTCCCGGACCCAGTTGTTGGATTATGTTGTAATTAATTACAGCTACATAGCGCTATGATGACGATGTCTTAATGCATGGGAAAGGCAAAAGAAAGAAAATCTCACAATCTTTTCCGAGAGAAGCTTTCAAGCCCATGAACACGTCACTTTCTGACTGTTCTTTTTTGTCTTTTTCCGTCGGTTGCTTATGTATTTATTATTTAATTGATATAAATATTATTATATTAACAAAATAAAATTACCCATAATTGTTTAACTTTATTCAAATTAATCAGCCCGACCAAGTTGATGTAAAGCTCCATTTAACAGAAAGGGAGAGCGTCGCAAACGACAATGTGAACTCCGTTGCCAAAACGTCATCACATCATCTTTTTTAATCATTGGTCTAATATATTATATGTCATCATTAGGCTGTCAAGAAATGAGACTTGCATCTTTTAGTTTTTAAAAAATTGTACTGAAAATTAAACTTGTAAAATAAAATTGTAAGGTTTAAAAATATCAATTCAATATTATACTGTTATAAATCGATTAAAAATTAAATAAAATTAAAAAATTTGAAATAGGATGAAAATAGATTATATTTATCCGATAATTAAAAAAAGATTATTAATTGATTTATTTTAATTTATAATAATTGAATAATTTATAAAATAATTGACTGGTTAATTAACAAATTGATCGATTTTTAACAATAATAATAAGCCGAATCGAAAAATTAAAAATTGAATTAAAAATTAAATTATTAAAAATTTTTATAATTAAGCTGACGTAATTAGTTGAATTTTTTAATGTTTAGTACAAAATTTTTTAATTTTTTTAAAAGAAAGCAAAATGGGAGGAAAAAAGAGCAAGATCTTATATATCTTACCTTTTACCTACTTTTGGATACTGACAGGACCTCTCATGTCTCACGATTCATGAGGAGTGTTCTTCGTTATTGGACGACCAGAGCATTCCCAGCATTTGGGACAATCTAATTTGGTAAGACTTGTTAACGATACACTAAGTCTTACTAAATTAAACGGATTAACCCTAAAGGGCAATTGACAATTACAGCATGATGCCGTAGAGTTTATCCAATCCCACGAGTCCTTTTCTGAAGGGATTGTTAGCAAATCCTTTTCTTAGAACTGTGATTTCAAATGCCATGCATACACCTTAGCTGTGTTTTAAATTAAATTATAATATACAAGGAATTTGTATAAAATAGGACTTGATGTGATTAATATAATTAAAATGTACAAGTCCGAACATGATTTGCAAATCATTAAAGTCTAAATCTGAATTCACAGATTAAAAATAATTAGGACAATGATAATTAAGGAGATGATAAGTAGTACTCCTAGAAGCAAAAAGCAATACCTTTGAATGTCATTATGGAAAAGAATAAATTCCAAGCAATTGAATAATGGAAAAGCCGAATGATAATAGCAGAGGGGATCTCTTCTCTTCTCTTGTGAAGAAGACAGGTGGGGCATCCAGCTACTGCATGCAGGGCAGCAACCTTGTACACCTACTCAAAAACGTAAATTTGAATATAGGAATATGAAGTTCTTTACAAGTTTATAGCAACGGATTTTACGTCTCAGGGTATTCCAACATCTTTATCAAGGTTGTGGTAATGAAACTAAAATCTAAGGCTTTTACGGGCCCCTTCATTGTTGACTGAACTTGTCTGTAGACAAGGTCCTACTATGAGGATTCTTCCTTGTGGTTGTTCATTTTCTTTATTTTAGTATATATTAAATTAGAATAGATCTAGATGGAATAAACCCTATAAATATACGTTTGGATTGATTCTTTTTATTTGGTGAAAGAATCATGTTATTTTGTGAATTATTTATGATTATTGTTGTGTTTGAATTGAAAATTGCTAGCATTTTGATTTACTTTCAGATTTCATATCTAGAGTTTTAGAAATCATATGCATAAACTGATTGTGAGTAATAAGAGTTATATGGAATTCTAAAGATAAAACCATACAAATCTTCTATGTTAAAGTAAAATCTAACAATAAAATTCATAGAACAAGTTAATATGTTCTTAGCGGTTTTAATTAGAAATATATATCAATCAATCAACTTAAGGATATGAACTACATTTCTTTAAAAAGAGTTTGGTTACAACTTCCAAACTTTCAATTGAAGAAACTATGTTTAATAATTCAATCAAGATAAATTTGAGGATAGAAAAGTTTTAGAGGGATTTGACATCTGAATCTTGTTTATCAATTGGTTGCTTCAATATGAGTTTAGTTAATTATTCTTTTTATGATAATCATTTGCTTTGTTACATTAGACAATAGAAAGATAGTTATTATTAGTATACTTGTAGTCCTGGGGTGAATGGTATTTGTATTCACTAAACCATACTATAAGAATGAAGGTGCACTTGCCGAGTTGATCTTTAGTATTGTTCGAAAGTACATACAATCAACCCCAATAAATTTGTCACCAATTTTTTTAAAGATGTTTGATACTTTTCAAATTAATAGAGTAATTAAAGATGTAATATGATTGAAGTTTTTCCCATTTTTATTAAGTAAAAGTTATTGAAGACACTACCTATAACTTAATGGGACATATTTGTAGAGAAGTTCTTAGCATAGTACTTTCCACCAGTAAAGACTAAAAAGTTGTATAATTATACCCTATATATAGTATAATAATAAGATATTCTATGAGACATAAGAAAGGTATAATGATCTGTTCAAAAGGTGGCCATACCTAACTTACTTATATGGTTGCAAGTCTTTTTTTTACACAAAAGATGATTGATGTAGCATCTAAGGGAAGTCTAAATAAAAAGAGTTTAGAAGTCACTTATACATAATATATATGTGATTACTGCATTGGCTAATCAAATATATACATCAATACGGATAACTGACAACCAAAGTAGTGGGACCGGTATAAGCATTACAGTGTGAATAGTGTGGAGGAAGAAATTGAAATAATGTCTATCAAGATGGAAACCCTTTTGGTAAACCAACTGAATAAGTTAACTATTGGCAGAATTTCTAAAGACCTTATAACTACTCCTAAAAAAACACGTACAATTTAAGGTGGGATATCATCCAAACATTTCTTGGGATCATCAAAGCAATCAAACCAGTTCACACTACAACAAAATAGATTATTAGCTACTTTTTTTTGGCAACAATATGCAAATACCATTTACATTTTAATACAGATTATAAGATAACAAGAAATTATACTAATCTGGGAGTTAATATTGAGAGATTATCTAATGTCACCTTTTAGAGGTTTGAGAGATTAAAATTGAAGGTTTATCAGTTGATAATGTTAAATAAGAATTTAGAGTTTTAGATCAAAGAATTAGCTAATTCCATCAATTGCTGGGGATAAGGATCCTTGCCAATTGAGATAAAAGTGAATTCTAAGCAGTATGGTGTGAATTTTGAGTAATTAATAGAGGCTAAGGAGATGAAACATATTTAAAGAGAAGAGAGCATCTTCAATACACCAAATGAGAAAACTCAACTTTTTTTCTTATGGTGATTTCTACTATGGTATTAATGGAATAGACACTAAGGTTTATCACTCTTTCTAGGAATTCATGAAGTAAGATGCACCAACTTATGCCATCAAGAAAAGAGAATATAAAAGATGAAGATGTCTAGGTGCCATATAATTATAAGAAGGCATAGGCATAAGGCATCTCTATTAAAGCGTAAGATCTTTACATAACACTTATAAGATTCTAAGACAAGAGGGTTACAATTCTATCAACTTATTTCACAATGGGAAATAAGGATAAAGTCCAGTTAAAAGACTTTAAAGAAGCACTTATTAGGAGACAATTTAATTATTTATTTTTATGCATAGTAATAGAGTTCTTAATTGTTAGGCTTTTTAATTTTAGTTTTACATATCTTTATTTTTTGTGTTTTTCATTTTATTTGTTGTTCTTTTTGTTATTAATTTTGTCTTTTTTATTCAACTTCTTTACATATTTCTTGGACTTATCACATGAAACATTAATAAAGGGCTCAAAGAATTTTTATTATTTATTGTTGTGATCAATACTTGTACATTAAAGACAATATACGATTTAAATGTAGGAGAGAGGTTATTTTAAGTCTTAGTTGAATGAAATAATTAGTCCATTTGTATTTAGCTTACTAAGTATCAATTACAGAAAGCTAAATAATGATTACTAAGTTTATTAAGGCGACTCATTAAAAGTTAGTTTACTTTATGATTCAATTATATTAGGTTAACAGATATGATCATTAATGATTAGCTTAGTTTAAATTTGATCAGATGAGTTTGATAATTGATGCTTGAGTTGAATGATGAGACTATGTATATGATCTTAAAATGATTTGAGTTTAGAATTTAGCTTTATAAGTGGCTAAGTATTCCATCTTGATCATGAATTAATATAAAAAATTAAACGAATAAAGTGAGCTTAATAAATTTTTTGAGTTAATTTTGATTTAAATAATGAGTCAAAATTATGAGTAGTACTAGTAGATATTTGAGATTGTGACCTAATTTAATAAGTGGAGGTATTTATGATAAGTGTTAACATCATATCGAAAGGTTAGAATAAAATATCAAACAAGCTCATCATGCTCCAATAATTTTACAAAAATAATTGCATTGGTTTATGTTCAATAAAGTTTACAAAGTACATATTATTTTATACTTTTTACTCATTTTATATTCGTATTATATATAGAGCTAAATTATTTGATTAAGTTGATATTTGAATGTTGGCCCCTAAAATTTTTTATTTATTAAGCATGATTTAAATGAATTATGAGGTGTTGATAGATTAATTTTTGGAGTTAATTTGTTATGAC
>JANQBM010000007.1:2949947-2969458 GCA_025594535.1 Erythroxylum domingense
ATAAAGTGTGATAAATTAAGAATTTGGGAATATGTGTTTCATGATGCATTGTGAATTTCTTTTCAATGATTTTGCTTGTTATCGATTATAAAATTGTTACCCACGAGCTTTATCGATTAAAAAGTGTCTTCTATTTAGACACTGTTGTTGCTAATCTATAAAAGTCACAAAATTCCTTTTTTTGGAATTTTTTTCTAAGTTCAATATTGAGCCTTTAGGCTAACTTCACATACTTGGTCTCCAAAAGTGCGACCTAATATTAATTTCTCATCTTCTTAAATTGGGTGATGAACATGTCTATATTCTCATAACTTTTTTGAGTAACTCTAAACAATTCAACTATATTGACTCCAGGTTAAAAAACTAAGTATAAAACAATCTATCCATCTCTACCCATAAAAGGACATAGTTATTGGGCAATAAAGCCTACCATGAGAAGGTTTTTCATGTTAATGAATTTTGGAAGAGCTTAAGCTTGAAATGGTTGAAATTTTCATAATTAGCCAATTCTCCACACTAAATGGTGAATATAGCAATGTGCTTAAGCTATATTCACCATTTGGGAATTCTATAGCTATAAGGATAATGATTCTTGTGGTTAATATGCTTCAATTAAGGCTTATGAAATTTTAGACAACCAATTTACCTTAAACCAAACCCATACAAATTTTGAATTACTTCTCTAACAACTTCCATATTAACAAGATTGTAGTTACAACCACAAGGTTGCCCTTTAAATCACAATATGGTCCATTAACTTCAGCTTCTAAACTAAATCCTTATCTTTCAAAAGCTTGGGGCCTGACCACCTATTGGTCACATTCAAGATTAATGTGCATGGGTACAACAAGAACATCCTCTCTTTTATGAGGGGAAATATATCTTTCATCCATTAAAGAAGAATTCGGGGTGATGACTACACTCGCTAACTTTCATCATATTTGATGCTAGATATCTCTCGAGCCCTTCAGAGATTTACCTTATTAGAGAAGGAGAATTTTGCTAACAATTTATATTAGGGTGGTAGAAAGTTCGTCCAATTTCTCTATCATTATTTTTATTGCCTCAGTTGTAGAAGTTAAGTTAGACTTCAATTCTGAAATCTCATATGTATAAACAAAATCATTTCATGTTGATGGTTGCAACAATTTTGGATTCTCAGCTGCTAGAGACTTAGTCAAAGGTGACACTACCTTCTTTAGATTCTCAATCATTTGGCATACAAAACCTTTATTTCCTACTATAGTAGGGACTTCTTCCTCTAGGGCTAGAGGCATAACAATTTCTTTTTATTCCTCATATGTAGCATCATGTCCTACTAGGCTTGCCAAATTATTGGTTGTTTATATGGTCAACCTAGAATTCGAGCATGTTAAGGAGGAATTTTCCTAAAATTTATAATTGAATTCTTATTAATAATATATGTGGGCCTTTAAAAACTTAAAAAATAAAATTCTAATTTATCAAGATGTTAAAAAGTGCTCAAAATAAGATTTGAACTAAAAAGTTAATTTGACTTAGGTAAAAGAAAAGTATAAGATACAAAGAAAGTTTTAGATAATGATAAGGATGAGTACACATTGCAAAGGAAATTTGAAATAATAACAAGGATATTTTTATTGGGATAGTTTGATTGTTTGTGTATATGTTATGTGTGTTTTTATGTTATGATGATGGTGAATAAGGATGATATTTGGGCTCGAGCTTGGCTAACTCTAATCTTGTTCGAGGTCGACTGGCCATATTTGAGCTGGCTGGGCCTTGGGCCCAAAAATCAAATTCTATCGAGCCTTGGATCAACCTAGGGCTCAGACCACTGAGCCTATTCTTGGCCTATAGCCCGACATACCTTATAATAAAACATCATTTTCCTTGGGAAGCAAAACAATTTTGTTTTATTGGTAATTTTTTCTTTTGACATGCAATCTAGGTTAAAAACTTAAAATTACCCTCCACCATTCCTCTCCTCTATCTTCTTCCTTCCATGTCACCGTTGGACCCTACCTTCTAAAGTCCCCCTCTCTCTCTCACTCACTTAGACCAAACTTTAGTTCACAGCTACCACTTTGCCCCTTCCCATTCCCTCTAGTCATCCCTTCACTGTGTCATACTGTTACCCTGCTTCCCTATCATCGTCTTTTTTTGCTTCTTTGGTACCCACCTATCAAGGTAAAGTTTCTGAATCTTTGGAATGAAGATTGAATTTGTGAAATATTGAAATTCCTCAAATTATTGCCATATATGGGATGCTTTCATTAACTTACATGGTCATATACATGCCCGTGTGTTATGTGACACTATCTTAGTGACTTATACCATCATATACATAAGCTTGTATGTGAATGTGTAAGTTACTGACAATTGATAAACTTGTAATCTATAATTATAATTTAAATTGATAAACTTGAAATCTATAATTATGATTTATGTTATCCTATTCTCTCCCATGTTTATGAATTATCAATTATAATTTTAAATAACATATATATTTATATGTTGATTGTTTAAGATGAATGAGCATATTCCTTTAGTGGAGAGTTGTAATCTAGTACTAGAGATAGAAGTGAAAGCTTTTAATCTCATATTAAGGGAAGATAGAAGTTCAGGTCAATTCAAAAGTGAAGTTTGGAATCACTTTTATTGGACTAGATTAATGGACAAAGTAAAAAACAAAAACAATTGTAGGTTTTATCAGAAGATGTTGGCCAAGAGATTTTCAATATACTTTCATACCTTTAGAAGATCAATAGGAGTTGGCAAGTGAACTTTATGCAAGGTCAAAATTATTTAATATTATGACTGATAGGGATATCAATGGTCGAGTTGGGCTGGGCCACTCTTGGCTTAGCCCAACCTGACCACAGGTTGGGTGACTAAATGAGTTTAGACTGACCTGGCCATGGTCTAACAAGCTAAGGCTGGCCTGTTTGTAGGCCAACTCGTAGACAGATGGACCATAAGAGGGTTAGGCTAACCCGACCCACCTTATATATATATTTTTAAAAAATCAAAAACAACGTTGTTTTTGACAAAAAGATGTCGTTTTTGAAATTACATTCTCAACCTGTGGCTAGATCGAGTCAATCAATTTTGGCCCTTGGCTTGGTCAATCCAAGCTAAAATTAGGCTAAGTGGGCTCGATCAAAATTGACATCCTTAATAACTGAATTGTTCTCTAGAACAAAATATCTAACTTCGCATTGTTATTTTAGCACCATGTGTGAGATAAAAAAAAGCTTTATCTGATTGGATGATTGATTCCAATAAGTTTATTTAGGTTATACAAAGCAAATGATGGAGAAACTTAATTCTTATTAGTATATGGTTGGATATACTATTACAGTCTTATTTATACTGTAACCGATATACAAGACGAAGGGTTAATTTTATATATAATGTGTTGTATGTGATCGAGCTCAAGAGCATGTAGATGTCATTAAACAATTATGAGATGATTTTTTTAAGGAATATCAACTCAGAATGGAAAAAATTCAAGATCGAGATTACAGTAGTTCAAATTGTTCGGCTCCAACCTCCAACTTCAGTTTCAAGTTTGGGCTCATCTTTTAAAAGGGGATTATTACTTTTACTTATAAAATTTGTTAAAGAAAGAAAGGGTAGGACTTCGTACAATATGATGCAGTTAGAAAAATATCTGACAGAAGATTGTGTTATCAAAACTGAAGGTGTTTAGTTCTATGTATTATTATAGTGAAGAGGTGCAGAAATAATTCTCCAATCATGCAAGTAATTGCAAGAGACCTATTAGCAATTCTATTATCTACTATTGCTTTGGAGTTTGCTTTTAACACTGGTGGTCAAGTTATTAGTCCTTATCATGCTCAACTTTATCATTATATTGTGGAAGCCCTTATGTATGCCCGAAGTTTGATAGAAGATGAACATATAAAAGATAAACTCTTCTCTATCAAATTTGTCTATTTTTTTAATATTATCTTACCTTATATTATTTTTTAATTTGTATGTTAATACAACCATATGTACTGATGTGGAGTTGACTGGTCATACACATACTTATAATCATCAATCAAGTAAACATTACTTTGACAAAATATACGATGATGAAAGTATATTTAATTATTTACTAATTATTATCATGCTATTAATATCCCTTTAATTTTAATAATATAGTACTAAATATAGTGCTTCTACATTTAGAAGAAGTGATGCAAACTATTAACGATCCTGACTACAACGATTAGTTGCTCTCTCTTGTCTCCACTTTTTGCAATCTTCACCCTCCACTCTCCTCTCTCAGCCTCTCACAATCCTAGACTCCCAGTTTAGAACATTATCCATGATTTTATCTTGAATTTTTGTAAATTGTATCATTTTAAAATTTTGAATATTCAGTTTTGTAAATCATGTCATTAATTAATGCAATTTGTTTATATCATCAATTAAATGAATTGATCAATTTAATTATAATCTTTTTCTTCAATTCCTATAATTCTATCCTCCTTCATTAATGAATTTGGTTTCATCTTATTCATTTTATCAATATATGTATGTTTTATATATTCATTCATTATAAAATCTCAATTTTTATTAATAAATTGAAATTCGTAATTTTAATTAATTTAATTTCTCACTTTAATTATGATCTTTTTCTTTCATTTCTGAAAATCCTATTCTCTTTCATTAAAGAATGTGGTTTTATCTTATTTATTTTATCAATATATTTATGCTTTATATATTCATTTATTATAAAATCTCTATTTTATTAATCAATTAAAATTGTTAACTTCAATTAATTGAATTGATCATTTTATATATGATCTTTTTTTCTCATTTCTTATAATCCTATCCTGCTTCATCAATGAGTTTGGTTTCATCTTATTCATTTTATCAACAAATATACATTTTATATATTTATTCATTATAAAATCTCAATTTTTATTAATCAATTGAAATTTGAAAATTCAATTAATTGAATTGATATTCATTTTATCAACATATCTATGTTTTATATATTCATCCATTATAACATCTCAATTTTTATTTAAGTAAAATTTGTAACTTCAATTAATTGAATTGATTATATTATATTTTTAATTAAATAAGTTTTCATTAAAAATTTCAGAAAATAAAAAATAAACAAACTTGGGTTGGGCTTCAGGACTGTATCTTGAGGCCTGTTGACTAGAGCTCGACCTAACTCATTGTCATTCCAAATGGTGAATTTGTATAATCCTCCTAACTTCAAGTACCTAAGCTGTTTTGCTTAACTTCCTCCCCACTTTCCATGATGACCAAGTTATAGTTAACATGTTGTTCTCCAATGTTTTGCCTTAAGAATTTCTTTTTTAAGTTCATAACTTCCACTTCTGTTTATCGTGTCCACTACTTGCTCATTGCATATTCACTGCATATCTCATGCGTTTTGTGTTGTGAAAATCGACCAGACTAGAGCAGCTTCGTGGCTAAATAGGACTGAAGAAATAGTAATGAACACACAGATTTTACGTGAAAAACCCCTAAATCAGGGTAAAAAAATACGAGCAAAGATAGAAGAATTTTACTATTAAGAAAATTGGATAATTACAAGGAGAAAACTACACCCATAAAAATACACATAATATTTTTGTCTCTCTCTCTCTCTTTTCTCTCTCACCTCACGTCTCTCTGTTATGCTATGCCCATTTTCTTATGCTAGTCCTGCCTTTTTACAGGCAGGAGTTCCTTACAACAATTTTGGGTAGCCACAATTGTTGACACAAATTGTATCTTCACACTATTCTTTCCACCTTGCCACTTCATGTTGCTTACGTCTCTCTCAGGCCACATGAGGATCGACACCATATAAACTTGTCAGTGTTAATTGCTTTTGTCATAAAATCTGTCAGGTTATCCATGGTATGAATTTTTTGAATATCCACCGTTCCTTATTCCACTTTCTCATAAACGAAGTGGTATTGAACTCGAATGTGTTTTGTCTTTAAATGAAATGATAAATTCCTTACAAGATGCAAAGCACTTTGGTTATCACAAAACAAAGTAATATTCTCTTGTTTATACCCAACTTCTTCCAACAATATCTTTAACCACACTGCTTCTTTATTGGCATGTGTAGCTACTACATATTCTGCTTCTGTTGTTGACGTAGCCACAACTGAATAAAGTATTGAAATCCAGCTCATAGCTCCTCTAGCTAGTGTGAACATATATCCTGTAATGGATTTACTTTTATCAAGATCACCTACATAATCAACATCAACACATCCTCTAACAATAAAATATGATCCTCTATAACATAATGCAACATCTGAGGTTCCCTTGATATATTTGAGAATCCTCTTAACTGTATTCTAATGCTTTTGACCAGGATTCGCAATGTATCGACTAACCACACTCCTATTGCATGTGCAATGTCTAGTCTTGTACAAATCATAGCGAACATTAAGCTTCCCACTGCTGATGCATACGATACTCAAGACATCTCCTACCTCTTTTATTCATTGTTAGGACTCATACTTGAGGATAACTTGAAATTAACAGGAAGGCAGGTTTAAATTGACTTACAATCTTCCATGTTAAATCGTCGTAAGATCTTCTTAAAATAATTCTTCTGAAAAAGCCAAATCTTCCTATTATTTCTGTCTCGGTAAATTTGCATCGCTATAATCTTGCTTACTGGTTCCAAGTCCTTCATTTCAAATTCCCTAGCCAACTATGCCTTCAATTCTTTGATATGATCATTGTTAGGGCCTGCTACTAACATATCGTCTACATATAATAGTAAGACTATAAAATCATGTTTCTCAAGCCTCTTAAAATGTGCATAAGGGTATGCATTTAGTCTGTTGTATCCAAGGCTCATGATGAGGGAATCAAATCTCTTATACCAACACCTCAGCGTCTGCTTTAAACCATACGGAGATTTGTTCAACCTGCAAACCAAGTTCTCTTTCCCTTTTTCTTTAAAATTTTTTAGCTGGAGCATATAAATTTCTTCTTCAAGATATTCATGAAAAAATACAATTTTCACATCTAACTACTCAAGATGTAAGTCAAATGTAGCACACATCGTCAGGAATACTCAAACTGTAGTGAGTCGGATCACATGAGAAAATATTTTGTTAAAATCAATACCTTTTTTTGAGCATATCCTTTTACCACCAATCTAGCACGATATCACTCCACTTGATAATCACCACTCCGCTTAATCTTGTAAACCCATTTATTGCCAATAAGTTTTCTTCCTTGTGGTAGTGATACCAACTTCTATGTCTTATTCTTATGCAAAGCTTCAGTTTCTTCTTGCATTGTTGCCATCCACTGAGATACATCTAAACTATTCATTGCTTCTTGAAGAGTTAATGGCTCTCTGTCCTCAGTTAAAAGAAAGTATGTAATATAATATGAGTGCCAACTCAATACTCTTCTTGTACGAGATGTTCTCCGACTATCTGAATGATCATATTTGACTGGTTCTTGCTCCTCATGCTCTGTTGCAACTTCAGAAGAAACATTTTGATCAAATTCCTTCCTACTTGTACTGCTGTATCCCATGGATTCTCTTGTATAGTGCCAACATTTTCTGCTTGCTCTTGATCCTTATCTTCCATGAAGATAACATCCCTACTGATAACAATCTTGTGGGCAATGGGATCCCACAAACGATACCCCTTTACTCCTTTAACATATCCCAAGAAAATACATCTTCTAGATTTTGGATCCAACTTCATAGTTTCTTGGGCATTAAACATCACATAAGTAGAACTTCCAAATATATAGAGGTTGAAAAAATCCACCGATTTACCAGTCCATATCTTCATTAGTTTCTTCAACTCAATTGTAGTTGATGGAACTCAATTCACCACATAACAGGCGGTATTGACTGCTTCTGCCTAGAATTTCTCAGCTAAGCTTGTAGTTCTTAACATTGCTCTTGTTCTTTCCAACAGAGTTCTATTCATCCACTCTATTACTCCATTTTTTTTAGGAGTGTATGCCGTCGTGAACTGCCTTTTGATGCCTTCTTGCTTGTAAAATTTTTCATATTCTTTACCAGTGTATTCTCCTCCATTATTTGACCGTAAATAATTGATCTTCTTATTAGATTCAAGTTCCACATGCGCTGCGTAAAATTTGAAAGTTGGAAACACATCTACCTTCCTCTTGATAGGAAACACTCAACATCCCCTCGAATAATCATCAATGAATGTTACAAAGAAATTTGCTCCTCCTAGGGATGTAACTAGAGCTGGCCATAAATTAAGTAAATCAATTATAAAATTTCTTTGCTTCTAAACTTTGATGTGTTGAATTTCAATCGATGCTGCTTACTCACAATGTAATGCTCACAGAAGGGTAGTGATACATTTGTGAGACTTAGAAGAAGATTCTTCTCTACAAGTATCTTTATTCCTTGTTCTGACATATGTTCAAGCTTTTTATGCCACGTCATTGCTGATTTGTCATCTAAACTAGTCACAGCAACGAATGCCTCTCTTTTTTGCAGATTTGCAACAATCTTCTTTGCTTTCATACATACTAGCACTCCTTTAATCACTTTTATGATCTTGTTTTGAATCTCAAATCTGAAACCGAGATCATCTAGTTGTCCTACAAACAACAAATTCTTCTTTATGCCCTCCACATGTTGTACTTTTTTAATAGTCTGAGTTGTCCCATCATACATCTTTAACTTAATAGTGCCGATACCAACGATCTTCAGAGCTTGATCATTACAGCTATACATAAATCCCCCAAAGACAAATTCATGCTGATGGAACCAGTCTCTTCGAGAGGTCATATGAAAAATAGCTGCTAAATTGAGAAGCCATATATCAACAAATCTTCTCTTATCTTCAATAGTCGTTGCTGCTTCACAGACCATTGCACCTCTATCATCTGAAGTAGTTGGCACATTTCCTTAAGGAATAGAATCTTTCTTATTTAGATTCTAACATTTCTTTTTCAAATGCCCTTTCTTGCCACAATTGTATTTTGATCTTGGATTTTGATCTACCATGACTATGACTCCCACTCAAGCCATGTTCTATTGATCTTCCTCTCATCACCATTAAGGCCTCTACTTATTGCGAATTTACCAACCTATCTTCCTTACTTTTGCGCTGACTCTCTTATTCCAAAATAACAGTCGCAATATTGTCGAAGACTAATGTGTCTGTGTTGTTTGTTAAATTGATGACGAGTTGATCATATGAATCTGGTAGACTTTGGAGTAGAAATTTCGCACATTCACTTATCTCTATTGTGTACCCTAATGATGTGAGTTAGAAAAATAAAATATTTAAAGTATTTAAGTGCTCCGTCACTGAAGTGGATTCTGCCATGCTTAAAGTGTATAGTTTCCTCTTTAGAAAAATTTTGTTGTGGAGTGATTTGGCCCCATACAATTTTATGGGATGATCCCTAATCTCTTTTGCCATCTTCTTCTCCTCTATGCATGACAACACCCCATTTGCTAGTGCCAGATGAAGATTTACAATAGCATTCCCGTCCATCTCATTCCACTTTTCATCTGTGACTCCAGCTGACCATTTACTAATAGCCACCAAACAATTATCTTTTCTCAAGATTACCTTCGTCTTCAACTTCCACAATGAGAAATTACTCCCATTGAACTTTTTAATCTTAAATTTTGCTGCCATTACTTCTATAATGAACAGAATTTAGTCCCACTATTTCACGTGAATAGTACTCGTATGTATGAATAGTATCCGCATATATGAATAGTTTCGTATATATGAATAATACCGTATGTATAAATAGTACCATACAGGTGAATAGTGAATTTAAGTAACTGCACAGTTTAATGCTAAAATAAATGCATGAACAATTGTCACCTTCTGTAGTTACTATTCACCAACTTTTACTGTACTCACCCAAACTTCGAACGGATTACGCCAAAAAATCCATCATAATTTTCTCACCTCGCTCTGATATCACTTGTTGTGAAAATCAACCGGACTAGAGCAGGTTCACTGCTAAGTAGGACTGAAAGAATAGTAATGAACACGTAAATTTTACGTGAAAAACTCCTAAATCAGGGTAAAAAATCACGAGTAAGGATAGAAAAATTTTACTACTGAGAAAATTGGAGAATTATAAGGAGAAAACTACACCCACAAAAATACACAGAATATTTTTGTCTATCTCTCTTTTTTTTCTCTCTCATCTCACATCTCTTTGTTATGCTCTGCCTATTTTCTTATGTTACTCCTACCTTTTTCTAAGTAGGAGTTCCTTACAACAATTGTGGGCAGCCATAATTGTTGACATAAATTATAAGCATGGTAGGCACCGAATTCGGTGCCTACCAGCCGACAACAATTGTAGGCAGCCATAATTGTTAACACAAATTATAAGCATGGTGGGCATCGAATTCGGTGCCCACCAGCCGATAACAATTGTGGGCAGCCACAATTGTTGACATTTTGGACTTTTTACTACTTCACATGCCCACTAATTCTCTGGTCAAATTTCTTCTAGGACT
This sequence comes from Erythroxylum domingense, assembly GCA_025594535.1. Classification (NCBI taxonomy): domain Eukaryota; kingdom Viridiplantae; phylum Streptophyta; class Magnoliopsida; order Malpighiales; family Erythroxylaceae; genus Erythroxylum; species Erythroxylum domingense. The sequence continues at coordinate 2,960,434 of JANQBM010000007.1, forward strand.
TCAATCATTTAAGCCTTTTCATTTTTTGGCCAAATGATTAAAATTTTTCTTATGCTATCAACACACACAAACAATCAAGCTATTCCAATAAAAACACCTTACTATTACTTCAAAATATCTTTGAATTGTATACTCATCACAATTCTCAAATTTTCTTTGTAACTTGTACTTTTCTTTTGCCTATATCAAATCATCTCTTTAGTTCGAATCTTATTTTAGCACTCTTTGGCATTTAATAACTTAGGACCTGTTTGTTCCTTTTTTTTTTCAAATTTAGTAAAAAATCTTATTTATTTGAGTATTTAGTTTTTGTTTTTAGTTTTGGTTTGTTCTAGTTTTTAAAATTTATAAAAACCACAAAAGTGATTTTTGTTTTTTCTTTTTTATAATCTGATTTACTATCAACTAAACAAATTATTTAATTATTTAATATATTAATTATTAATAATAACTATGTATAATTTAATTTAATATTATATTTAATTAATTAAAATTATGAATAATTTAATTTAATTTAATAATTTATTTAATCTTGTAACTAAATTAAATAAAATTAACCTAATAAATATTAATAAATATAATTAAATATAAAATATTTTCAAAATATAAATATTCAAATAAATTTTGATTTAATTATTAAAATATGCTTAAATTAAATATTAATTCATAAATAAAATTTAGTTTTAAACTTATTTGTTTTAATAAAATAAAATAATTTTATTGACAATATATTAATAAATATTATATAAGAGATTAAAATAAATTTAATAATTAAAAATAATTTATCTTTAAGTTTAATATAATATATAATTATCATTAATGATAAAAATATAATTATATTAATATTAATAACTAAATAAGTTTTTGTTTTTATTTGAAAAAGCATAAACTAAAAATAGAAACCAAAACGAAAACGAAAATTAAAATTAAAACTAAAACTAAGAATCACAACAGAAGAACAAAAGTAAAACTAAATCGACTCTCAATTTTTATTTTCCAAGGTTTCTGAAGGTATATTGTTGATAAGAAATTAAGCACACATTTGGAGAGAATTTCTCTTCAATACGTACGAATTCTAAGTTGATCTTATGCGCGACTAACAATTATAGATATTTATCATTACAATGTATAGATTATTTGAAAGGAGGTTTCCCGGAGTGACATAAAGGAATTGCTAGTTTGTAATGCTTCCTTAAAGAATCTACCCTTCCTCTTATATTCCCAGTAAGGAATTTCGTTAGTAGAAAGAAGTAGAACACCTCCCCTGATATAAAATCATGTTTATACAATACATTAATCCCTTCATTTTCATTCTGCCAATTTCTTTCTTGGAATCTCACCCAACTCTCATAATTCAAAAGCTTCACTGAGGACCTTGATATATGTGGGGTCCTTGTTTTAACGAACAGGTTTTCTAACCGTGAACTTAAACCTCTTTATTTGTGATCTACTTCTATTAAGCCAATTGGGTTTTATCTGTGATCTACTTCTATCTAATTTTAAAACTTTGAGTTTTGGACTCCTGAGTCCTGATTCCAGTCCACCATTGTAGTAGAATTACGTAAATTAGTAGGTCCATAATGGCTCCTTTTTTGTTGGGCTCTCCATTGGAGAGCTCTAATTGTTTTCAAGAGTAGTGTATGAGTTGCGTTTGTTCTTTTACGTAAAACAAACTAGGTTCGGAAAATTTTCGTAGGAGTCGAGTGTATTGTTTTCAAGAGTTTAAAGGAGTCTACTGTCCTAACCTGCATTGGTGGGTAGTTGCTTCTCTTTGATATCTGAGGATGGGGATCACAAAAATCATATTATCCGAAAGTAGGGAGTGCCTCCAATCTGGACGATGCGATGGAGACCAAAAGCAAACTTTGAGTTATTTAAAGAGACTGCGATCATTAATACAATTTTTAATTTGGAAAATAATACAATGAATTACCAGTCCTCTTCATTGCTTACCACTGTACAGTTCTTAACCATAATACAGTTCAGAAAGGAAGGGTAGTTGGATTCACAAGTTTCAAAAGTTTCAAGGTGGTGGAGAATTTTAGGAAAGAAGCAAAATTGGGTTCAAAAGGGAAGCTAGGTTTAATGCCAACGTTAGTGTTTAAACCAAAACTGACTAGTTTACAAAAATTGACAGATTAATTAATAAACTGACCGATTTTCAATAATAAGGATTATTAAGGTAAACTAAATCAAAAAGTTGGGCAACTCAGTTCTTTAATCATTGGTAATATCTAGATATTTTAAGTAATGTCTAGCTTCTTCCATTTAATAATATCTAACAATATCACACTTGAAAATTTTGTCTGAATATCAATCATCTTTCGTAACACCTTATTATTGTTATATTACTTGCATCTCTATCTTGTTGTATGAGGATTGACAACAAATAAACTTGTCCCTGTTGACTATTTTTATCATAAAATCTACTATATTTTCGTTGGTAAGGAATTTTTACATATCTATAGTTCCTTTCTCTACTTTGTTAGGTATGAAGTAAAATTAAACTTCTATATACTTGATTTTTTAATGAAATGCTAAATTCCTTATTAGATGTAAGACACTTCAACTGTCACAAGATAATGAAACATTTTGTTGTTTGTACCTAAATTCTTCCGATACCAATTTCAATCATATCATTTTGTTACTAGCTTATGTAGCTATTGCATATTCTGTTTCTATTATAGACGTAGCCATAATTAATTGTGGCATTGAAATCCAAGTTATAACCCTACCAACAATCATAAATACATAACTTGTTGTGGATTTTCTTAAATTAAGATGGCATCCATAATTAAATTCAACACATCCTTTGACAATAAACTATGGTCCTCCATATTATAATGCAACATTAAAGGTCTCTTTAATATATCTTATGATCCTTTTTACAAGGTTCCAATACTCTTTATCAAGATTCTCCATGTGGCGATTAGTTGCTTCCACTGCTTGCACAATGTTCAATCTTATATAAATGATGACATATATTAAACTCCTAATTATAGATGTATACAATGCTCGAGGCATCTCTATCTTCTTATCTTCATTATTATGACTCATACTAGAGTATAACTTGAAATTAACATCAAGAGGGGTAGATATTTACTTACACTTTTGCATATTAAAGCGTCACAAAATCTTCTTTAGGTAGTTTTTTTTTAGAACCCAAATCTCTTTTTTATCTCAATAAATTTGTATCCTTAGAATCTTATTTGTTGGTCTCAAGTCCTTTACTTCAAATTTCCTAGTCAATTGTGCCGCTTTTAATTCTTTAATATGATTTTTACTGGGCTTGCAACCAACACATCATTTACATAGAACAATAAAATAATGAAATCATTATCACCAATATGTCATCTATATATAACAATAAAATAATGAAATCATTATCACCAGTATGTCATCTATATACAATAACAAAATAATGAAATCAATATTACCAAACCTCTTAAAATATATATAGGAATTTACATTAAGTTTGTTGTACTCAAGGCTTATAATGAAGGAATCAATTCTCTTATGCCAACACCTCTAAAATCATATAGATATTTGTTCAACTTACAGACCAAACTCTCCTTTCCTTTTTCTTCAAGACCTCAGAGCATATAAAATTTTTTGCTAAGCTCTTCATGAAAAAAAATAGTTTTTAGATCTAAATACTTTAGATTTAATTCAAATACAATACATATTTCTGGGATTGCTCTGGCTATAGTAAGTCTAACCATAGGAAAAAATATTTCATTAAAATTAATTTCTTTTGTTTGGGTATACCCTTTTACTACTAATCTTACACAATATCGTTCCACTTAATCATCATTATTTCACTTAATCTTAAAGACCCATTTATTACCAATTAGCTTGCTTTATTTTGATAATAGTACAAGTTCCCAAGTTTTATTTTTATGAAAAGTCTCAATTTCTTATTACATTGTTGTTATCCAATAAGAGACATTTAGATTATTAAGTGCTTCTTAGAATATCTCTCTATAATTGATTAAAAGGTAATATGATATATTGCCTTCTATCATATAATCTGTGTGTCAATTTGATGCTCTTGTATGCAATTGGATCAATGAATTTCTAGAGCTCCAAACTCCATTAGTTTTGCAACATCTTACTACAATATTGCTTCAAAAGAAGTTAGAAATTCCTTTTATAGCTATATAATAGTCTTTAAATGTCTTTGTGAAGTAATGTTATCTTTTTCTTCCCTTTATAATTTATCTTTTATAAATGTGACATCCTTACTAATAATTACCTTACAAATAGCAAGTTACCATAACGGATACCCTTAATTCCATTTAGCTTCGTGGTTTCTTTATAATTATACATCACATACACAGGACTTATAAATAGATAGAAGTTAGAATAATCCATTAGCTTTTTAGTCCACATATCTATTAATGTCTCCAACTTATGGAACCTGATTCACCATATAATAGATTTTATTGACTGCTTTTACCTAAAAAGCCTTATCTAGGCCTATACCTCTTAATAATGCTCTTATTCTTTCTAATAGACTTCTATTCATTTGCTCTACTACTCCATTTTATTGAGGAGTATATAAAATAATAAAATGTCTTTTAATGATTTTTGTTTATGAAATACATCAAATTCATTACCAGTATATTCTCCTTTGTTATCTATACTTGAGAACTTAATCTTTTTATCAAAATCGAATTCAACACACGCTTTGAAAATTTTGAATAATATGATAATATTTTATTCCCTCTTGATTGCGTAAATGTAAAATCTCTTGGAATGATCATCAATGAAAGAGAAAAAGTACTTTACTCCTTCTATGCATGGAATTGGTGTTTGCTATAATCAAAATGAATTAATTTAAAAACAACCTTATTTCTTGAATTTGATGTATTAAAATTTACAAAGTATTACTTACTTAGAGAATATGACTCACAAAAGTATAATAATAACTCTCTCTTTCTCTCTATGTGTATATGTATATATATATTTAATATCATAACATTGAAGATGTCTCATTTGGACTGCTTAAAATGACTAATACTTCTACTTTTAGCAATGTCTCTTCCTTTAACTTATATAAGTTTGAATAGATCTTTTTTTCCTACATAAGTAAAAATGCACATTGATTATCTTAAAACTTTTGTTAACAATTTCTAGTTTGTACTGAAGATCATCTACTCATTCTAGAGATAAAAATTATAATTCAAGCCTTATAAATGTCATACTTCTTAAAGAGTGTGAACTATACCATCATACATCTTCAGATTGATGGTTCTAGTAGCAAAAACCTTTAGAGGATAATTATCATAATTGTACACATATTCTCTTGAGATAGGTTTATTGTAGCACCCCACTCTCATAGGGCATATTCCTAAACAAACCGTCGATATTTGAGAACATACTCTACGAGGTTGAGATGCTAGGACAGTTAGTCAAACTCATTGCATAATGTTTTTGAACATCACAGGCAATTTTAGAAAATCAATAATCATTTTCAGCCCATTTTATTCATAAACACATCGAGAACAAATCAATTCCAAATTAACCACTTCTCTTACAAAACACTTCTACTCGTAAAGTCATTACAAAGCAAAATTATTCACATACATATGGTACAGTGTTTGGGAATACATTCTTTAATACAAAATGATGAAAAGCATATGCAGATGCAAACTGATCCCGACCTCTATCTCTTATCCGAATGCAGTGGCTATACTCCAGTTTGTCTAACTGGATATCTCCTCCGAGCTTGAGAAATAATGTTACAATTTTGTTGAATTTTCTGACCTTAGTAAGCTGACCATCCTCGATGACTCACTCATATCACAACATAAATAGTTCACAGTTCACATTTAATTTGCAAATAAGTAATAACATATATAACACATCACTTTATTAATTCATCATATAGCATCAAATAGCACTTTATTCACTTATTTCACATTTCACATTCAGAACAATTCAAGTAGTAGAATTTGATCATTTAAACATACATATCAAATGTATATGTAATGCTCATGAGACTCACTTTCAATTATTACGTTGTTATGACTGAGTACCTATAACTGTCCCGTATCTATTATGGATATCAGACTAATTAATAAATGTCTCATATCCGTTGGAGATACTGGGCTCATTATACATAGTGAGCCTTTGGCTCTTAATCACTTTCTGAGCTTTAAGTTATTTTTCGATATCTACTTCGGTCATAATTGCCTTTATCTAATCATGCATTCATGTAATGGAATGTATCAAACCTCATGTATCAATCAGTCACTTACATTCACTTTACACATTCACTTTCATATATCATCAGACCTAAGTCCGACATTCAACAAATATGTTGAGAATCACTTATTCCTTGCTCATTCACATTCAATGAAGCACTTCCAATATGTTCACATTTATCAAACTCCTTGGACTATTAATGTCCGGAATTATCACAATCACATTCACATCAACAATAAATCGATATAGAAATTTAAAACAAAGCAATCAATTAATGTAAGACCATCTAGGTTGACTCACAGTACACTCTAGATTAACATTTGCTTCCATGATCGAAAAACATCTGGATGCTGATGTTGAATCCTGTGTATAAACTTCATGCAATACACATATTGTATGCATATTACTAATTGCATAATCACATAAACATTAAATTGTATACATATGTATATGTGTAATGTATAACGCATGCTCAATTTGACTATTCTGAATATGTTTCTTTAATTCTCATCTCATGATCATTCATACTCCAAAACTTATATATGTCTAATTTAAACTTAGGTTTACACCTTAATTATACAAGATTATTCTAAGTTCATCACTCAATCATTCAATAAGAATTTTTTCTAGCATTATAAGATCACTTTCATTCATTTCACATTATCATTTTCATAATTTCATCAGATTTATGTCCGTTAGGCACACCTTAAGTCCATTGGGCAGACATATGTCATCTTTCGGAGCAATTTCAGTTCAAATGGCCAGTAAATGTCCGTTAGGTGGACTTCATTTTTGCTAGGTGGACCTTCTCAGGTTTTCTAGCTTTCTAGCTCCGCCCATGTCCGTTTAGAGGGACATTATGTCCGCTGGCAGACATTCACTAGACATCTATAGAATTGTGAAAATTTGACCCTTTAGACAGCAAAATCTCTCCTCTGAGTCTTCACAGAACTTGTAAAACTTAGAGTCCTCTTCGAAAGCATACTTAAATGACCTTAATCTAACATCCACAGATAAAATTATGACTCTTGCCCCAAAAGATTTCCATTTGCACCTATTAATCTCAATCTATTTCCTTAATTATAACCTCAATTATCACCCTAAGCAATCACACATTTAATCACTTATTCCATTATCAAACTAAGTTCAGTTCAAGCTTCATTCAAACCTAAATGTATCATAGGAAAGTACCTTACCATTTGTTGTTTCAAACATCATATAAAAGAAACATATTTCATGTAAAAGTCATTACCATTTTCTAGCTTTTCCATCTCCTTCAAGTTACATCTAATATATCTTATGCTTAGCCTATCATTTCTAGCCTAGTTTCTCATCATTTCCTCTTCATTCTTACCTCCATTTCATCTCAATATCATTCATCAAACAAATCATACATTATTGTTCCTTAATCATACAAAACAGAACATCAATGTATACATTCATTCATCAATGTTTCAGGCCACATTAAATTCCATTATCAATTTCACTTTATCTCTAAACTATCATCTTATTTCTTCTCTTTTCAAGAAACTACACTTGCCTTTTCTCTAACTTTAAACTCATTCTATTTCCTCACTTAACAACTTATAATTTATGGTTTTCATATCCTCAAAATAGAACACAACATATGTATATATTCATCCATCAATTTTCTACACTCTATCTATACACTAAATTATATCATATACAAATCTCTTCTTTTGTCAATTATCAACTCTCATTTAAACACCAATTTCACTATTAATCATTTATAATAAAACAAGACATCTATATGCTCACACTTCAACATATGTTCATCACCCACTCATCTACATTTTTGCACACTCTCATACACCATTTACTCCATCAATCCAATATTATAACATTATGTAATCTATTACTCATCATAAACATAAAAGCAAGACATGGATATGTTCATTATTCATCCACGTTACACACATATATTCAACACCATTCTGATAGTCATTAAATCTCAAAATAATCTCCATATTTAATTCATTTCAAACAACCCATGTAGATCAAATATGTACTTACTTGATTAAACTCCAAGCTTCTTCTTCAATCACATAAACCCTAGCTTTTTAAAACATCACACGATCATCTTTCATGGAGTAATGAGTTGGATGTTTTAATGGCAAGAAGAAGAAAACAACTAAAATTGGAGTAGCAAGTGAAGGATGAGAGAAAAATTCAAGATGGTAAGAGTTGAAGATGTTGTCAATGGAGAAGAAGAAATGAAGAAGATGAAGAATGAAGAGAGCATGAAACAAATGAAAAACAATGTAAAGTATGGTCTTTTAGCTTAAAAATCATGGGTTAAGGCATGTGGCAAGGCAAGTGACACTTGTCACTTGCCACATGTAACTTCCTTACGGTCTCCCTTTAGTCTTTTAAATAGCTAGTCCATTTGTCTCCCAATTTTCAATGATACTTGTCATTAAATCTTAATGTCACTTATTAAAATTTTCTATTGACTTTTTTTTACTACCATTTATTAATTGTCTTGCCACTTGATATTTTTCCTAGTCCAAAATTACTCATAAATATTATAAATTCCTCTCAATTTAACAAATAAATTCATATATCACCAATTATCCTTTATCAACCAGAATTTAAGACATGAAAATCATAATTCACATCATAATCACATTAGAATGATTTATACTCAGAAATGTCAAATGAGTGCATAGATAGTCACTTTATTGTGTACAATTTTCAACAATCATGTGTGTGTGTATGCTAATATTTATGAAAATACATTTTTCGAATCTCTCAATGTTACTTCTCATTTACAGAAATCTAGGGTTCTAACCTT
>JANQBM010000007.1:2973737-2989897 GCA_025594535.1 Erythroxylum domingense
TGTAGTGGGTTTTTAAAAATGTATATCATGATTATAGCTAGTGCATATAGACATAATTTTAATAATTTCAAACTATAATCAAATCTTAATTGCTCTTAATAACAACTGCACTGACCACTACAATTATGATATGATATTATCTCCACAAATTGTGTGTTTGAAATGCCTAAAACTAAAGCCTAAACCTCTAAGGTCTGCCCATATAAATAATCTCAGTGATTGCGAAAAGTAAATGAGAATCCACATTCATGGTGCATTCAAAAGCCATGGAATAGCAAACTATAGCATCAGAAATAACATATGTAAATGCATTACATGATCACGTTTGGAATGCTTCATATGGGGCAGATGCATGCCAATAAGCAAGAAAAAAGTAACGAGTATTTGAGAGAAGCGTTTCCAAATATTGGTGTCTACATGTAATTGTATGTTTTGTTACATTCATAACTTGTGATCACCAGGGACGTGCGCAATTTGTCATGGTAAGTGATGATTCTTACATGCAATGTCTGCAGTGAAGAATACAAATAAAATAAACCAAAGTTCCATGCATGAGATACGTAGGCGTATTCTTTATATAACGATTCCTATTTACACCTTAAAATCCGCTAGGATGTAGTATACCGTTTATATAGAGCGGATATGAGGTTTAAGGCAACAAAATACTTAAGGAAACTCTAATGAACCCTAGGCCAAACTGTAAAGTTTATTAACGAAACACATGCTATTTTGGGCTTTCTCTGACTCTCTCTACAATATTCTTGCTCAAAGGATTTCAATTATTCCGTAGCTGCAATTTCTGTACAATACAAAATTAACATATGAATACATACATATATAGTCAATAAACAATCACTAAAAATGTTCTGCTATTCGTTTTTTCGATTTGGAAATGTTCCATGTGAGAATAGGTTGGGGTATGAAACAGGTAATAATAATTTCTAGTACTAGCAAAACTCCACCCCACTTCTAAATACGAGTCCTCCAATCTCCTAGCTTCCTAAAGTGGAGGATGAAATCTAGTCATATGGGAAATAATAAGTACAATTTCTTATGTTTAATGCTAGTTATTATGCACTCTAGTTGATACTAAGGCTTTCTTTTTCTTTTTTCCTGCTCTCAGTTGAGGGTAGACACGAAGGAATACTTGAAGTTAGGGAACGGATGTACAGATCAGCAACTCAGTGGGCCCGGAAATTATTTGGCTCTAAATGTATGAATTGATGTAAATTGGATTTATCTAAAAGTGTTTTAAACCAATGCCATGTAAATTTGTAGCCGTACGTACCTTGGAACAGAGACAGAAGGAGCCAAATCTATATACATATACATGCTAACGAAGATATGAAGTGGAAATGGAGGTATATACTTCCCTTCCCTTCCCTTCCCTTTTGAGTACATAGGCTTTGCTTTTACCATGCAAGCTGAGTTCCAAAAACGTATATATATTGCACCATTGCACAAAATCTATAAAGTTATTGACCCACAAAATCTGATCAGACAGCATTCAAATCTAGCATGTACGAAGTGCAGATATGATATCTCAAAATTACCCTTCCATGCATATTCAGCTTAAAAGGCAGTTAATGTGATGTTAAATGAAATGTTGATCGTTGATTGACAAGACCACAGTGCTGTTATAAGTATTCAAAAGGAGAAAATTGTCATACAGAGACATCATGAATTAGCACTAATATTTTAAGTAAAGAATCGATCAACAAACCTTAAACTTTGGTTAATGTGAGATTCAATCATTCACCTGAACATTAAATAATGCATTAACATTGAAAAGCGCAAGCAAGGTACATCACCTGATCTCACCATTCATTGGGGTACAAAATCTTCATAATCTTAAAAAGATGAATAATGAAAAAGTTAACTTAATTGGAAGCATATAAAATATCAAATTAATGTAGAGACAGCGAATATTTGATATTGTATTATCATGATCTGCTTCTTACCTATATATACTGAGTAGATCAATAGACCTACGTACTGCTGTTATTTTATTGGTAGCTATATGCCTATATCCAACAATCTAAACTTGTCAACATTGCATGTAATATCCGAACGATGTATATATAGGGTACTATTGTATTTTTGAGATTCTTTTTTTATCACAATTGTTAGCTGTATGTGGATTAGGGTTCTTGACACTACAAGTAAGGACCAAAGGATTGAGATCTTGACAAATTTATGATTATTGGGGGGTGTCTGACAGACATGCTAGCAGTATTTGATGGTTATACATCCACCTCTAGGCTTTTCCTGTCTGGTTAATTAGGTAATGAATCTGAGGGTTTGTGCTTGTGATTCGTTTTGTTCATTAAATATCAGCAACTACATCTTTTAATTAGAAAATGAACTAGAATTGGCAGAGCGACTATGTCAAGAAAGAACACAGGTATTTTGGTAGATAATAATAACATTTAAGGAAGCTAGAAGACAATCAAATCACCATTTCTTAAAGAGGACAGGAGCTCAAGAAAAGTGCATTGTGGAGCTGGATTCATCAGTTCCCTTATTGATTGAGGTCGGCTTCTTCTTTTTCTTCTTGTAAGGTATTCCCCTGGCCTTTGCTTGACATTCCCTAACTTCTTTTAGATAAACCCGAATAGCTCCGCTCGCAAAAGGGTTTGTCTCCGGTGAGCCTCCGTTCTCTTCATAGGCCGCTCGGAGCCGTCCGATGAGGGCATCGAGACTGCCCCAAGCTTGTTTAAGTGGACAAGTACAAGGAGCAGGCGGTTCAGGTTGCCCATAAAACATGCAGCCTTGTAGATGTACCTTAGTTTTCCCGAACTGATCAAGGTACCGAAGAAAGTCAAGAACATGGTTGCAATTGCACTGAGGAAGTGGGACTGGAGGCCTCTGGTTTTTCAGATACTGCCCAAAAGTGTTCCAGTCCCTTCTTTTCTGAGATTCATAGCGACTAGGGGTTGCTGGCTGTTGATGTTCATTGGATCCTTCTGCTATGTCCTTTCCTCTTTCATTAGACATCGTATCGATTATCGACGAACACTTTTGGATGCAATTTGGTTTTGAAAAAAAAAAGAAAAAAAAGAAAAGGTCTAGGAGTGTATGAAGAAGGTGAAAAGAATAGGAAGAAGAGAGGAGGAGGAGTAGTAGTAGAAGAAGAAGTTCATACCCTCACATCATTAGGCTGCGGAGTGGACATGTCATGGGCCATACGAAGTTGCTTTCGCTTCCCTCTTTTCTCTCATCTTCATATTTCTTTTCTTACTCCTTTTTTAATTAGTGCCCATTAGCATCAACTATACGTTTCCCCCTATTAAGCATACAATAATTGTATGTGCTTTGTCAACTTAATCCTTATAATGTGATGTTTATTAGTCCTAATTGCCTTAATTACCCTTAACCTAGTCACATGGTAGTCTTTTACCAATAACATTTGAAAAAAGTTGGCGACTAAAACTGAAATGTTTACGCTGACAACAAACTTCATTTTCTGTGTAGGCACCATATGATAAACAACAACTCCATTTCAATATTTTCTACACTACGTTATTCTTCTTAACACCCATTTTGATTATTTTAAGACTTTCATTTTGGTTAATCACAGGCCATATATCATAACCATAAAATTGTAAACTGATTAATTGGCTCATGAAACTCATTTCTTGTCGTTGATGGAGTGTTTATGGTGGATTCGAGCAGATGTCAATGAGATATCCCATCAAAAAATAATTTCCTGTTATTATTCGCTTATATATGTTAATGATTCAAATGAAGCTCGTCCAGAACTCGTGCCTTATGTCACGTTTTCAGGAGCATCATAAAACATGTCTCGACAGAATGAACCTCAATTCACAGTAAATATATTTGTGCATAACTTGTACAAGTTTTAGGTTGACCATCAACCTGAGTTCAACAGAAACGGCATAATTATGATTTACGTGAGGATATAATTGGTTGATTTTTATCTAGGACGCAGAAGTGGCAACCGATACTCTTAGGCCACGAAAACTGTTGGACTGGAACTGGAGCAATGAGAGGTGAAATGAAGAATGCAAAATGATGAATAAAGGAAAGAAGGAAGAAGATATATTGATCTTCTCTGATCTTCTTCTTTCATTTCAATTAATGACAACACTTCATTTTTTGTCATTAATCCTAAATTGGTCTATTTTTAACATTTCTTAGTTGCCATGATTTGAGAGTCAGGAAACCTAGTGTACCCGTCAAATTTGATGGATATGATAGCTGACCCATTGAGTTGGGTCCCATGAAGAAGATTCCTTTTCTCGATATCAATATCAGCAAATAGCAACCATCTGATTCCGTGTGCATCATATTTTCAAACAAATCGTCCGTCAATCCAAGTTGCATTCCCACCTCAAATTTCCTTTGGTAAATGCTTTGAGTTACCTAGAGTGCCATATTGAGGTGTGTTTATTTTTTATTACCAAAATAAGTAGAGGTATTATTTCTTTCAAATCTATAGCTTTCTTATATCTAATTTTAAGAAAAAAAAATGTATTTTTAACTCTAATATTTGCATCCAATAAAGATCACATTTTTTACAATTCACAATGTTTGAAAAGATCTTAATATTTCAAAATTATTTAAATTAATCTTAAATTATTAGAATTTTAATGGAATTATATTTTTGTTAGTCAATTATCATGTCATTATTGATTTGCATTCTTTATATATTTTTATTAATTAAGTACATTTTTGTATTGCCGCCTTTCAGGCACGTAGTACCGTGAGACTTACTTATTTTAATTAAACTTAAATAAATTGTTATTAATTCAATTATCAATAATTTTAGATTATCTATAATTAATCTTAATTAATCCTAATAAATATTAATAAAATCTAATTAATATTAACCAAAAATAATCTTAATTAAAATAAAATAATCCTAAATTACCTTAATTTCACCTAATAAACACTAATGAAAAAATAGGGGAGAGGAGAACAAAAAATACTAAGGATAGAGGCCAAGAATAATTGAAGAAAAGTAGGCTTCGAAACAAATGAGAGAAAGCACCAATTGAGAGAGCACAAAATAGAAGAGAGCTCTAGAAATGATATAGAAAAAAACAAAAAATAGAGCAGAGAGGGGAACAAAAAATAAATAAAAGAATGGATAGAAAATAACAAATATAGGAAAAGGAGCCAACAAAAATTTATGACAAGGAATAACCATAGGGAAAAATAACTAAGAGAAGAAAATAGAAATGAATCAAAAAGAGAGAGTGAAGGCATAACAAAGAGAGTTGGAAAACAATAGAAAAGGAAATTAAAGCATAGAGTGAAAAGCATTGCTAAAGTGGGAAAACAACACTAATCTAAAATAAAGTTGTCCACAGCAAAGAAAACTAAAATGACATTGATGGCTACATCTTCAATTTTTTAAATAAGAAAAGGGAATATGACTTTAGTTATCATCTTAATCAAGAAATAAAGAATCAATTTTTTCAAGTAAAAACAAAAACAAATGTTGAGCTTTAGATTTTGGCTTCTTTTCTCTAGTTATTCTTTCCCTATCTTCTTTTGTAGTTTTCATTTCCTTCCCTCCTTATGATTTTGCCTTAAAGATTGTTAGGTCAAATTAGGGTAAATATTAAATTTGGATTATTTAGATTTAATTGTAATTATTTAGGATTAATGTTAAATTAAAGTTTATTAATACTAATTAGGGTTTATTAGGGTTAATTTAAAATTATGAATAACTGGAATACTAATAATTTAATTTTAATTAAAATGAGTGAGTTCCACAAGCTTGCATAACTAGCTAAAAATTCTAAAATTAGACTAAATATAAAAATATACAAGAGATTTATTCTAATAGTTAAGCCAAATAACTTTGATTTTTAGCCATCTTTTTAATTGAAATTGAACTTTAAAAAGAATAATTCTACTTTAAAAACTTTTATTAAACCTTATATTAGATTTTCTCTCCCACTACTCATACCTTTCATTGTCCAAGCATTCACAATCTTTAAAAATGAATAAGAATTTGTTAAACAAAATTTAATTTGGACTTTTGGGTGTGGTTCCCTTGAACCAATGCTTGTTACACTATTTAATTTTAAAAACCACCACTTAGACTATAACCATTTTGAGTTGAGGTCTAAGTAGTTTTTTTTAATTAGATAAAAATATGACTTAAATTAAATAAGATCAATTAAAAGTCTATATGCACAAAAAAAAAACATATTTATTTGATAAAAAGGTTGGACTTAGGCCCAAAAGAGATCTTCTTTTAATAGATATATAGACTTTTCTTGAAATTAGGCCTTGCATATTTAATTGGTTTCTTGAAATTTTGTAATACTTGTATTGAGCTCATGAAGCCATTTTTTACATGTTTGAAATAGGTCAAAGTACATCAAATGAAAAGCATTTTTTGAAACAAAATTGCTCATTAAGGGTAAATATGCTTACAACTAAATCAAAAACTCAAAATAAATACGAACCAAAATATAGTGTAATAACTTTGCAAACATGTATAGAATATTAAAAATGAAATCACATAAGCAAATTTAATCAAAATAAAAGGAAAATAAGTGAAAATAGCAAGAACATGAGACTCTAAATCCTTTGGAAAGTGCTAATAAAAATTGTATATTATGATCATATGAAAAAAGAAAAAAAATAAAATGGAGTGAGTGAAAAACAGGGTTAACAAAATGAAGTCCAGGTTCAAACAAACATATTATGCAATCAATGCTAACCAAGTTATGAGCATAGAAAAACACAATATTCAAAGATAAGTGTTTAGGAACTTACCAAACTATACACCTAGAGAAGTGTCTAGATGTTTACCATCTACAAACATAGAGAAGTGTCTGGGCATTTACCAAACTACGAAACTAGATAAGTGTCTAGACCTTTAAAAGGTTAAATGAGATAAGAGATAAAAATGATCAACATTAGGAATTCATTAGTAGCTCGATGAGCTATGAAAAATATCAATATTGGAAAATTGTTAGTAGGGCGCAAAACAAGAGAAGTAAATGATCGACTTTTCAATAAGTAGATGAAAAAAAATGTCAACATAAAAGTAAAATGCCAACATTGGATAGCCTCCAATAATTTGACGAAGCAGTTAAAGAAAATATATGAAATAAAATATTAATATTGGATAAAATTCATTATGTTAATAAAGTAGGTAAACTAAATATGTGAAGATAAAATGTTAGCACTAAATAGAATTCATTAGGTCATCATGATAGGTAAGATACATGCTTAAAAATAAAACGCCAATATTGGATAACCTTTAATGTGTCAACAAATTTGGAGAAGTAAATGTATGAAAAGTAAAATGTCAACATTGGATAGCCTTCAATAGGTGACATAGTAGGAAAAGTAAATGCATAAAAGATAAAATATTATCATTAGTTATCCTTCAGTATGCTCACAAACAAGGTAAGTAAATACTTGAAAGTAAAATGTCAACACTAGATACCCCCTAATAAGTTGACATAGTAGGAAAAATAAATGCATAAAAATAAGATGACAATATTAGATAGTCTCTATTAGGTCAATGGAATATGAAAAGTAAATGTATAAAGATAAATCATAGAAAAATGAATGGTTTTTTATACCAATATCTAAGTTTTAAGAAGATGTGGTTGATATTGGGGCTTATAGGAAAATTAAGAGAAAACATATTTGGTACTGAGACCAACATCAAAAATTTGAAAGACACTTATGTATATCTAAAATAATATTCCCTTGTGAATAACATTAAGCGTAATATCATGTAACCAAACAAGTTTAAATCCTCAGCGTAATTGATGTGAGAATTCCATATAATTTTTCTTTAAAATGATGAATGAGAGGTATGACCAATTTTATTTGTAATAGGTTTTTAAAAATTATTCCTTCTTCATATGAAACGGGATTGTCTTCATTTGCTATATGGAGTATTTCTTTGTATCTGTATTTGTTCTTTAATTTACTGTCCATTATTTACTAATTTTTGTCTTAGCCAGATCTTTTTATTCTCATTTTCTTTTCTTTTCTTTTCTTTCTTAATTAAAAGGGCTTTAACTTTTATATAGGTTGCCATTTTTCATTTCAAATCTCACAAGTAGTTGGAATCCTATTTAGATTTCATTCATGCTTTTACGTTTGCCTAGGTCATAACTCATAAGCTTTTAAACCGAACAATTTGTATTCTAAATTTTGTCTAGGTTGAATTTTTGTATTGTTAACTATCAATTTTGAAATATCTAGCTATTGTTCACTAACATTTCCCTAGAAGAAAATTTCCTTATATTTTCCCTTTTTTTCTTTTGTTTTCTTTTTATCTCTTATGATAAAATAATTAAATTTCATAAAAAATTCTAACAAATGCTTGACAGTGGGATTAGTTATATGTAGAAAATGAAGTAATAATTTTTTCATTTTATCATTAAGAGGAACTTTAATCTTCCTAGTCAAAGCTAAAAGGGCGATCAAATTAGAGAATTCCTTTCTCCTTAAATTTGAGGAATACTTTTAGTTGAAGCTATATTTTATGATGAAGTGAAGTTTGATCCCTTTCACAACTTTTCTAAATTAGTTTTGATTTTCATAAAAACTTGCACTATTTTCTCATGGTCTTTGTATTTTGAGAGGTTATAAGCCATAAATATTTTTTATATATCTTTTTTCTAGGGTTTGAATTAGACTAATTATAGAATTCAGGTTCAAACTTTATTTTTCCAACCTCAAGATAATTGCACTCAAAGATTCCTTAAGATTTTGATTTGAGGTTTGTGACCACTTTCATGACTTCTATTTGAAAGAATTTCATTGATAACGAAATATCTTCTAAATTTACTAAACTGACTTTCATATGCCAACATTCCCTGAATATAAAAATCATATGTCATAGAAAATAAAGAATATACTAAGGAATATTATATCAACTGCTAATTCATGAGATATTTCTAATTTTCTATCATTTGGATGTATATACATGTAATCATAATTGGGTAAAACAACCGTTGAATTCTAAGGTTATACAAATAAACATTCATATGGCACTTGAAAGTACTTTATGGAAAATTCACCCAATTAAACACCACTAATAACATTCAAATTAACATCTTAATATCAAAGCCATTTATTCAAGAAAAGCATTCATAATTTAATATAAATAAAATTTAAATAAATTACTCAAATGTGTGAATGATCTGCATCAATGGCTACCTATGTTGTGGACTTAGTAATGAACAAGACAAGTAACAAGTAGAAAGAGAATAAAATAATTCAAAAAGAAGAACATGATGCTGAGTATATTTTATTAACTTTAGGCTTCTTCGTCAGTTATTGTGAATCCACTAGTAGGTTGTTAAAAGATTGGTTTTGAACTTGTCCCTCTGCTTCTAACTTAAGCTACGTATGCTTTGGCATTAAATAAGTTCGAATCAAGCCACATATTGGTTTTGGCCTTTACCAACAAGGATTTGATGGCTCAAACTATTTAACAAGTACTTGTGTAATCCTATTAAATTTTAGGAGAAACTTGTAGAGTTTTTATAAATTCAATGTTATTGGTAGTAAAGGTTTGTTTTTGTTAACCTCTACTTTTTTCCTTTGAATCTGCTATTATTGTTGACCTTGTTAACCTTTTGGCCTTGTTATCCTTAAGTATGATTTATAAGTGAAATTTAGCCAAGATGAAGATGAGAAAATAGTTGTTGTGGCATGAAAGGCGAACTAAATAGGAGTGGAACTTACTAATTTTGGTAACATAGGATAAATGCTACTTTGGAACATATAGTACTAGCATTATAGGCACTTGAGGATAAATATATGGAAATCAAATAGGTGGAAGATTGACCTGGTTTCTATCCTAAACTTGGTTCTTCTTTTTAGTTTTAGTATTATGGTGGGTTACAAAAACTACTTTCACTTAATTAAATTTTTATTTATTCTTTTTATAGATTGGGTTTGTTAGTTTCTTAAAGTCATCTCAATTTTTTTCATTTCTTGTCACATTTTGCAAGATTGTATTAGTTGACCACTAAGTGAAACTCCAAAGATGGCCTAACATTAGTGGAAGCAATGCTTCCAGTTATTTACATCATCTTCTCATAATTTTGTGTTAGGTTAACCACCTGCTTCTCTAGGACCTAATGTTTAGAGTTTCGTATTGTATCAATCAAAAAATGGTATGAAAATTAACTCCTTAGTACCATTTGTTAGTACCAATGATTTTGTATATCAGCCAAATACTGACCGATACTGTAAATTTTGAGAAAATGAAGGACTTATCTATAATTTTTTAAAACACCCTAAGCCCTACTTCTACAAGCGCTCTCCCTCTCTATTTTACTCTCTCTCTCTCGCCTCTCCTCTCTGTCTCTACCAACCCCAGTCGCTAGTGTCCTACTCCCAGTCCTAGCCCAGCCATTTGATCGTCTCTCCCTCTGTCGCGGGACACCACAACACCGATACGTCACAATTGTCTCTCCTATAATGTCGAGAGTGTTGTCAGCTACTATCCAACTACCTCTACCTTTGGTCCTACTCCTCTAGTCATTGGCCACCATTTCCCTACCCCCTTTTGGGCCTTTGTTCATTATCCTACACCTCTAACTACAAAGTAGATTAGGATTCGGAATTTTGTAGATCTAGTTTCAAACCTGACCCAGACTGACCCACCCACTAACTTTCCCGCACCAATCCAAGGATTTAACTCAATGAAGGTTGCAAAAAAATTGCAACAAATTTTATGAAATTGTGAAGTTATGAATTTATGGAATTGTGAAGTTGATTATGGAATTTTGGAATTGTGGAATTGTGTTGATCACTTGATCGATTGTTAATTTGAATATTGAATTGTGTATTTGTGACTTTGTGTTGTATATAAATTTTGCATATTGAATTGTGTCGGATTAAATTAAATTGTGTAGTGTATTGTGTATGTTGATTATGGAGTTAATTTGAGTGAAAAATTAAGAATGTTGATTAAATTGGAGAATGAAAGATTGTTAATTTAAAGTTGAGAATTAGAATTTCAGTAACAATGTTGATTAAAACTGGTTAAAAAAATAAAATATTTATAAGTATTACGAATTGTCGAAGCAAACAAAATATATTAATTTATAGTTGAATTATTTGATTACATAAAATAGGTTGTAAACTTGTAGTTATAAGTTGTTAAAATTGAATAGGCTATAGTTGTAATTGTATGTCTTTAGTTTATGGTTGAATGATGTAATTGTGAATGTTGTGTATTGTGCAATTATGTATGTCCAATACTTGAATTGATAGTTTTTGACTTATTGGTAAATTCTAATGGATGAAATTGAATTATGTATGATGTAATCATACAAAATGAGTTATATTATACAAGATATATGTCTATTGTGTAATTATGTTAGTTTGCAAATTTGAGTTAAACAATACATATTTTATGATAGTAGTTGATAATGAAATTAAGTGTTCTTTGTTTTGATATATGTTTTCATTTATTTTTACAGATAAATGAAAGGAAGTTCAAGTAGTCCTAATAATTTAACCACTTCAGGGAGATATAATGATCCAACTTGGGCTCATACTCTGTTGAACCTCATAATGAAGAACCATACCATTTGCTTGTTTTGTAAAAAGCATGTGAAAGGTAGAGGAATCAACAAATTAAAGAAGAATCTAGTTAGAGTTAAAGGAGATATGGAACTTTGTAAAAAAGTGAGCCATGATGTGAAAAGGCAAATGAACACTTTGTTTGAAGAGTTTCAGCTTGAGAAAGATAAAAGGGAGAGATTGAACTCTAAAATTGGTAGTGGAAGTTCATTTGTTAGTTTTCAAAATGATAGTAGAAATGTTGAAGGTGGTAGTATTCTTACCTAACAAGAAGTGAATGTTGCATCTGGACCTGATTTTAGGAAAAGAAGAAGGTAGGTGTCTAATTTTTTTATATCACGAACAACTCTTGGAGCTCAACTTTCAATTTGTAGTTCCCTACAATTAAGAAAAGTAGCTCATAATATAGATATGACCATGGCTAGATGGTGGTATGATTTAGGTATAACATTCAATGCTTCACAGTCTTATTATTATCAACCTGTACTAGATGTTATTACCTCTCATGGTTTGGGATACAAAGGTCCTTCAATTGATAACTACATAGAAAAACTTTTGAATAGCTTTGTTTATGAAATTAAAAGTTATTTGGATGAAAGAAGAATGACTTGGGCTATTTTTGGGTGTTCAATCATGTCTAATGGTTGGACAATAGGAGAAATGAACCTATTATTAATTTTTTGGTTTCTTCTGTAAAGGGCTAAATGTTTTGACATCTATTGACATATCTGACCTTCTTAATTATGTTGATACATTATTTGAAATATTCGATGAAGTTGTGAATTAAGTAGGGTTGGAAAATATTGTTTAGGTCATTACTGGCAATGATTTCGCTTATAAAACGGCTAGAAAAAGAATACAAAGTAAGTATAATTCTTTTTATTGGACTCCTTATATTACAAATTGCATTAACTTAGGCTATGATTGGTTGAGAGTTTTATAATAGAATGGAATGTAATATTATTCCACCGTTTGGCAGGAGGTTTTATAATGGAATGGGATGGAAGAGGAACGTTTCATATTACATCCCATTCCATCCTAAACAATAAAAATGAAAAACCTCCGATTTGGGGGTTTAGGATGGACTATAAAATGATAAACAATTTTACACTATATTATATTATAAACCCTTCATCTAAACAACATTTCACTATATTATATTATGAAACCTTTCATCCCTCCTAAACAACAAATTTCTAATATAACATTCATTAACGTTCCATTCCATTATAAACCATTTCATTCTATTAAAAATTTTACGTATAACCAAACATAGCCTTAGTGCTGGAAAATATAGGGGAAGCTAGGTATTTTCCTATTATTGATAAGACAGTGTAGAAACCAAAAAAAGGTGACTAAGTTCATCTACAATTATGTATGGGTCTTGAATTTAATGAGAAAGGATTTTACCAATGGTAGGAATTTGTGTCATCTTGTTGTTACAAGATTTGCAATAAATTTCTTATCACTTCAATGCTTTATTATGATGAAGAAAAAGTTGAGACAGATGTTTACAAGTAATAAGTGAGTTGCATCTTAATATGCTAGGTCTAATGTTGGATTGGAGGTTTCTAGAATTATACTTAAAGATATTAAATTTTGGTCTTAATGTCAATTTTCATATGATTTTATGAGCCTTTGGTGAGGGTGCTTCATCTGGCTGATAGTGATGAAAAGGCAATAATGAGTTATTTCTATGACACCATAGAGAGGAAGAAGGAAGCAATCAAGGCCAACATAAGAAATAGGTCTTCTTTGTACATACCTTATCTTGTAGTTATCAATGAGAGATGGGAAATGCAACTTTACTCTTTGGAAATTTTTAAATCCTAGTATTTATTTCAGATCAAGTTCTACAAAGAAAGCTAAAGTTAATAGGGGAATGCTATTAACTATTATAATAGTTATTACCCATAAAATGATGCAATATCTCCTAAGCTCATAAAAGAGATTTATAAGGAGGCTTTTAGAGATTTTGGAATGCCAATTGCTATTTGTCAAAGAGAAAAACTTAATCCAGGTATATATTTTTTCACTTTTGTTACTTGTTGAAAATTAATCATCACTGTATTTTGTTTATAACACTACTTTTGTTGTCTTATGACTTACATTTTCTTAATAGAATCAATTCAAAAGTGGCGTTCCAGAATTGCAATGATTTGCAATTTGCATTTTAAGTTAATATGTGAGTGCAATAGGCTGTAAAAGGAATTGGAATATATTTGAATTCATGCATTCCAAAAAAGAAATAGATTGGAGCATAAAAGGTTGAATGACATGGTCTTTGTTTGATACAATTCAAAGCTTCAGGAAAGGCATGTTATTATCATTATTAAATTAGATATAATTTCCTACAAATTTTTAATAATTTAATTTTATTATTTTTTAAGACTCTTAATAGAACAATTAGTTTAGTAGATTCAATTTGCATTGCTAATATTGATCATTTAGCGGATTGGGTTTCTAAGGAACCGAGTTTGATAAACGAGAGTGACTTGGAATATAATCTTGGGTGGAAAATCATTGACATTTCATTTGGTGCAATGAATTTGAATGACGGTAATGATGAGGCTCCTCTCAACGATAAGGATTTTATACCATAGAGGGTTTTCATTGAATGAAGTTATAAGTTTTTGTTTCTCATCTTCTTTTAATTTCACTTATATCTAATGTATATATTAAATTCTATATTGCAATATAATTGTAATTGTTAGAGAGCAATGGATATTGATTATTCCTTTTATTTTATTTTTTGATGTAATTATTATTTATTATACTATGAAATTGTAATATTTTAAATACTTTGTATTACTTACTTTTATATTTGTATAATGATTAAATGATCTTTTTATATTAATTGTGTTTATTATTTATATGTGCAATATGTAAAAAATAATGTTAATAAAAATAAATAAAATTTTCTTATATTAAATTGCTATTATTATGATTTTTGGAGATTGATGTAAATTTATAAAGTATACAGTACAATATATTGAAGCACTATTTTGTAATTTAAAAAATTTTAGGGACTATTTTATAAATTTAAAAAATTATCCAAAATGGTACTCGATATTGACCAATACCTGTACAGTAGTGGACCAGAACCAAATCTCGTACCGATATCGATACGATATTCATAACATTTCTAGGACCTTCTTATCGACTTTCTTCATCTCCATAAATGTCTTGAGTTCACAGAAACAAGGTTTATGCACTAGTTCCTACTTTGCAATTAAGAATATTAGTATTGGATGGATTGATATAGAATGGGTTTAATATGATGCCCTAATTTCTAGTTTAATGTATATATAGGTGGCATTAAATATACAAACATTTGTGGATTATACTAGGTCTATATAAGAGGAAATTAGTAAGAAAATATTGGTAGAAATTGATAATATGATGTAGAAGTGAATCAAAGTTTTTTTTATGGAAATTGAGGACAGATATAAGAGACTTGTAAAATGTTAGTGGAAATTAAAAGGCAGATATAAGAGACATTGTAAAACTGGCATATGGATCAAATGGAGGGTGTGGTGCAATAAAGGGAATTAGTTCTCTAAGATTATTAAGTTGAGCATCCTCTTCAACATTACATTTCCTCTTTATTAATCTTTCAAGCTAGAGAACCTTTTTTTACTTACAGTACTTTCTTGTTCAACTTTTCCATTTCAAAATTTTCGAGCTGTGATGGTTTCATTGCTTTGATTTTTGACTTTATGAGGTAAGAATTCTATTTATTTTCCTTCTTAAATATCTATTGAAAAAAGTGAAAAGCCATAACTCTTTAGAATTGTAGATGAATAAAAAAAGGATGTTCAAAGAATGTCAAGGAAAGAAAATAAATTCTTATAAAAATACTTTTTAAAGTACATGCTGTAATATGACATACTAACCTTTTAGGACTAAAAAATGGTGTATGATTAAAAAATCAAAGGAGTTGCCCCAAATTTTAAAACAATGTATTAAAAAAATATGAGTTATAGTTTAAAGACTATAAGTTTATTACCTTCAAGGTATGCCTTAAAATTTATAGACCTTAAGGATTGATAATATGGGTAAGCTTTAAGTTGTCTTCAATTAAAGTTTTACATTTTGCTTATGGAGAGATGGTGAATCCTTAAGAAGGGACGAGTCCAAATTAACCATTATTTAGATTATCCCTCCCATATTCTCAAGACAAGGGAGGAAAGAATATATGTTAACAGATATATCAAATCCATTATCCACCACCTTAACCTGAAATCTAAAGGATAATCATTCACATTGTTTTAGCACTAAAAAAATCATAAAAAGAATAAAATATGTATATATAAATGTGTCCTCATAGTCTTAAAGGGAAACCATACAAATCTTAATAAACTTTGCCCTTTTGGTAAACAATCTGTAACATCTCGTTTCTATATAACGGGTTGAATCATGAAAATTGGTACAAGTGAGATTAATCGGAGAGATTAGGAAAACACATCTGATGCTCATGCGATAGTGAACAATGATTTTTGCACATGAAAAATAACTGTATATGCATTCATGACATTTTCCCGGTTTAATTGTGAATTACTGAGAATTTTGGAAAATATGCTTAGTGTGATTTATGAAAAGAGTGT
>JANQBM010000007.1:2989997-3004049 GCA_025594535.1 Erythroxylum domingense
AAAATGACCCTCTCCGATACAATTTTTCATACACACAACTCATATTTTTCATACCAATCCCATTTCTTCACAAAAAAAAATCGAAAAATGTCATGCATGTATAGTCATTTTTCATGTGCAAAAATCACTGTTCACGTGGATATGTATATTATATAATACATGAGCATGAGATGTGTTTTCCTAATTTCTCTGATTGACCTCACATGTACAATTTCTATGGTTCAACCCTTTGTATGGAAACGGGATGTTACAATCTATGTTCCTAGACCTCCAACATAAGTAAGGAGGATCAGTAACTTTTGGAGATAACCAGCAGGGAAAAATAATTAGGATCGGCAAAATTGATAAAAATTCCTTTTCGTCTATTGATAATATTTTACTAGTTGATGGTTTAAAGCATAATATAATCAGTATAAGTCAATTATGTGATTATAGTTTTTAAGTATCCTTAAATCAAAATTCTTGTTTAGTTAGAAATAAAGACAAGTCCATAGTCTTTTCTGCCAAGAGACGAAACAATCTCTATAGAATTAACTTAGATGATTTAAAAAGTCAAAATATTTCATGTCTTATATCAAAAGATGATGGAAAAACTGATTTGGCACAAAAAGCTAGGTCATCTTAGTTTTGAACACATTTCTAAATTAGTTAGATATGATTTGGTAAGAGGTTTACTAAAGATAAGTTTTAACAAAGATTTATTTTGTGAGAGTTGTCAGAAAGGAAAACAGGTTAAAACATCCTTTTTGTCTAAGACTATTGTAACTTCGTCTAGACCTCTGTAGCTGTTACATATAGATTTGTTTGGTCTAACCAGAGTAGTAAGTCTTGGTGGAAAGAAGTATGGTCTTGTAATTATTGATGACTTTACTAGATTTTGTTGGATTTTGTTTTTATCTCATAAAGATAAATCTTTTAAATGCTTTAAAGTCTTATCCAAAAAGTTACAAAATGAAAAAGGAATTTCTATTGCTAGAATTAGGAGTGATCATAGTGGAGAGTTTGAAAATTAAAAATTCGAAATGTTTTGTGAAGAGAACGAAATTTTCCATAATTTCTCTGTTCCTAGAAATCTTCAACAAAATGGAGTTTTAGAAATAAAGAGCAGGACGATTTAGGAAGTGGCAAGGACTATGCTATGTGTAATGAATCTTCCTAAGTAATTCTGGGCAAAAGCTGTAAATACAGCCTGTTATATTCAAAATAGAGTATTTCTGTCACCTATTTTAAATAAAACTCTATATGAATTACGGAAGGGAAGAAAACCAAATATTTCTTACTTTCATCTTTTTGTTTGCAAATGCACTATCTTGAATACAAAAGAAAATTTGGATAAATTTAATTCTAAGATCAACTCAGGAATTTTCTAGTTTATTCTATTAGATCTAAAGCTTATAGAATTTATAATCTTTTTTCTAAATCTGTTGAAGAATCTATTTATTTAAAGTTTGATGATGATTCTCATTTAGATAAAAGAGACGATTCTGATGATGAAACTCTATCTGCTCCCTTAGTTAGTAACCTAGACGATTCACCATTAGACGATCCATATAATAAAGCAGTAGATCTCTTTGAGAATATTACTTTGAGAAAAGACTGGAGATACAAATCTTCTCACCCAAAAAAATTAATTATAGAAGAAACATCAGAAGGAGTGAGAACTAGATCTAAGTTTAGGAGAAAGGCTAATCTAGATTTTGTTTCTGAATTAGAACCTAATAAAATTGATGAAGCTTTTCAAGATGAAGCTTGGATTTTAGCTATGCAAGAGGAGTTAAATCAATTTACTAGGAATAAAGTCTGGTTTAGGGACAAATCAATTTACCAGGAATAAAGTCTGGTCTTTAGTCCCTAAACCATCCAATAAATCTATCATAGGAACTAGACGGGTATTCAAGAATAAACTAGACGAATCAGCAAAGGTATCCCATAACGAAGCTAGATTAGTAGCCTAAGACTACAATTAACAAGAAGGAATAGACGACAATGAAACATATGCTCCTGTGGCTAGATTACAAGCTATTAGGATCTTACTTGCATATGTTGTTTTTCATTATATAAAACTGTTTCAAATGGATGTGAAAAATGCCTTTTTGAATGGTTTTATAGATGAATAAGTTTATGTAAATATATTGATAAACCAGATTATGTGTATAAAATTCATAAAGCTTTATATAGATTTAAACAAGCACCTCGTGCTTGGTATGATCGTCTTAGTTCTTTTTTAATTAAGAATGGCTTTATTACAGGTTAAGTTGATAAAAATTTATTTCAGAAATGTATTAAAAATGATTTTATTATTATGTAAATATATGTATACAATATCATTTTTTTTATAACTTCTAAAAAGTTATGTTTAAATTTTGAGATTCTTATGAAAAGTGAATTTGAAATGAGTATGGTGGGTGAATTAAAGTTCTTTCTTGGTTTGCATATTAGAAAGAATTAAGAAAAGATCTTTATTCATCAATAAACGTATATCAAATAACTTTTAGTCAAATATAAAATGGAAAATGTTAAACCAATGTCAACTCCTATGCATCCTTCAATCGTCTTACCTAAGGATGAAGCTAGTAAGAAGATTGCGCAATCTCTTTTTAGAGGAATTATTAGTTCTTTACTTTACCTAACTGGAAGCAGACTTGATATAATGTTTAGTATTTGTTTGTGTGCAAGATTTCAAGCAGATCCTAGAGAATCTCATTATATTACTATTAAAAGAATATTGAGATACCAAGCAGGTTCTACTGATCTTTGTTTAATGTGTGGGAAATGTAAAGATTTCAAGTTAATTGGCTACTGTGATGTTGATTATGCTTGATATAGGATTAATAGAAAGAGTACAAGTGGAGGTCACTTTCTTATTCATAATCTAATTTCTTATCTAAGCAAGAGGCGAAGTTGAATTGCTCTATTTACTGCATAAACTGAATACATATCAGTTGTAAGTTGTTGTTCACAAATATTATGGATAAAGTATTAGTTAGAGGACTATTCTATCCAAGAAGATCAAATCCCAATCTTCTGTGACAGCACAAGTGCTATCAATCTCTTAAAGAATCCAATACAACATTCAAAGGCAAAGTATATTGAAGTTAGACATCATTTTATAAGAGACTATGTACAAAGAGGGATCATCAATCTACAATTTATTGAGACTAACCAATAATGGGCAAATATCTTCACCAAACCCTTAAGTGAAGATGGATTTAAGGAAATAAGACGAAATCTGAACATGGTAATGTTAAATGACCATTCTTCTGGAACTTCATGCCTAAATGATACGTCCTAATAAAGCAGAAAAGTTGTAAGGAATAGTAACGGTAATTTTCACTCGATAGTATCAATTTTATGATTACCTATGGATCAGTCACAGACATTACAAATAG
Source organism: Erythroxylum domingense (assembly GCA_025594535.1). NCBI lineage: Eukaryota > Viridiplantae > Streptophyta > Magnoliopsida > Malpighiales > Erythroxylaceae > Erythroxylum > Erythroxylum domingense. The sequence goes on from JANQBM010000007.1 coordinate 2,993,387, forward strand.
TAATTTTTTAAGAGTGTTTATAAAAAGAAATCTCTCAAAATCTGCAACACTCTACATTCTAGAATTTCTTAGTAACCGACCTGCTTCAAAGTGCTCTCAACAAAGATGATTCAATCCTCTGTTCTCTACATCTAATCTTTCTTATTTTCATTTCGTATCTTTCTCTCAATTGTTTCTATATACTACTCTCGCTTCTTTAAGTGAAATACATTTATGTGTTTAGTTTTTTATACATTACAGATTACAAAAATGTTGAAATCTCTTATCTATGGGAGACTCGTTGATTTCATTACTCTGACGGAAGATCGAATGGATATTGAATTTAAGATCAAAGTAGTTGGATGGGAAAATTTCTTCAATATCCGAGAACTAGTGTATCCAAATGAAGTATGTGAATTCTAGAAAAATACAAAGGTGGTAAATAACACCTTGATATCAGTGGTAGACAGATTGTCAGTGATTGTTTCACAAGATTCTATTATGAGGGCTACTGAATGTCCAAATGAAGGAACAAAACTGTTCAACAATTCAAAGTGGATTACTCAAAGTCACATAAATGAAGACATCATCAATTGACAATTATATGGATTAAGTAATCCAGGAGTCAAGAAGTCTTCAAACCTAATTCCAAAGGCTAGGGTTCTTCTTTCAATTCTTCTTCACTGTATTTTACTAAGAGTGGGATCAAAGGATTTTGTGATGATGAATGATGAACATTGTCTATTTCATCTACTCAAACACCAATCTATTAATCTTCCGTTCTTGATTCTGGCCTATATGACAAAGGCTAAGGAGGATTATCATCTGAAGAGTGATTCATTACCTTACGGTATGCTATTGACAAGATTCTTTAAAGAATCTAGAATTTTACTTGATAGAGGAAATAGGGTAAAGCTGAATATTAAGAGTGTTATCAATACCTCAACTATTCGCAAAATGGGGATTAAGACTGAAGCTGAAAGGGATAAAGATTTCACATCGACAGCACGGTCTAAAGGGGAGCTTTCAATCAGAAGAAGCTGGAAAGAATATGTTTCATCTGGTAGACAAGTAAAACCTCAATCATCCAAAAGAATCTCAGCTAAGTTGGAAAAATTTGAACAATCGTCTTATAAGTCAATATAAGCAAAGACGATTCCTGAAAGGAAGGAAAGTGTAAAGGTTCAATAACCAACTCACAAAGTGTACTTAAAGAGGAAGGCTGAGACGCTCCAATCAGAAAGAACCGAGAAGTCTAGAAGGTCGCCAAGATTGATGACCTTACGATAACAAGATCAGAAAAAGAAAAAAACTCTTATTCGTGGTCAAGTTTCTGAAAGTGCAAAGGAACATCAACAACAACAGCCTATTAAAGCAATTATCTTTATCCCTCAGACTCAATCAGAACAACTGTCTAGAGAGACAAAGATAAAAAGGAAGTTAGTGTTTGAGCAAAAAAAGTCTCAACAGTAACTCTCTTCTAAGTTGGCAGAAAAATAAAGCAAGACGAAGATGATTCAGAAAAAGAAGATTGCAAAGCAGCAACCAATCTAGATCCCCCTCAACTAATAAAGAAAAAAGAATTGGAGATGAAGATTATAGAAGAATCAACACCTGATTAAAACAGAGGTTCAATTATCATCAGAGAACCTCCTAACTAGAGAGTTAAGGTTCAAGTTGAACTAGTAACAGTAAACGATCAGACGATACATCTTCTTAGTCCTGAAGAAAGAAGATAGTATGGTATTCTGCGAGATGAAAAAGCAAAACCATATCTATTGAAGATGATAAAAAATCCTTACATAATTTACCCAGTAACAAGCAGAACAAAAAAAAAGATTGTACCAGATGTACAACCTAGACGTCCAACACTAGTAAACAACAAAGATAAAGGTAAGAAGAATAAATTTCCTAAGAAACAAGAAGATGATCTCATGGAAGAATAAATTCAAGTGGTGATGATGAATATAGACGATGTATGATGTGCAGTTTAACCTATAGGCGTCTATATTTCACATCACATATCAAGGCCATTAGGAAGTAACTTTAGCACATCAACCACAGATGAAAGTTTCAAGGTCGTTGGGACAACATCGTAAGGCAGATATTAAAATATTACAATTGAAGTTATCAATTTCTACTTAGTTGTGCATTTACTTATTCATTTTAAACTTAGGTTTCATTCCTTCTTTCAAAGATATCCTACACCTTCTAGGAAAACCAAATTTCAAACTACCTGAACCTAATGATCTTGACATTCCACACTAAACACAACCTTTCCAATTACCCCCATCATAATTATTAACTTAGACGATTCAATTAGAAAATCATCTGTCTCTAGATATCTTCATCCACTAAGTGAAAAGCTACAAGATTCTACCGATAATTTCGAGTTCTTGAAGAATTTCATAGCATGGACTAAAGCTAGTCAAAAGAAGAAGACCTCAAGACTATCCACACTGATATTCAACATATATTCTCTGAAATATTGAAGCGTCTAATATGGTATATTTTTACTAATAACAAATAGGGGAGAATAGTAGAAAGGAAAGGAGAATTACTATTAGAAATTTATTTTTCTTATATATGCATTGTATATCTTGCATTATTCTTCTAAATAAATATATTATTTTTCTAAAAATTATTCATTTGAATATTATCATTATCCGTCTGAATATTTTTTTATCTTCTAATATTATGATTATTTGTTATCATCAAAAAAGGAGAGATTGTTAAGTCAAAAAGACATCACTTCTTCTTTTCATTTTGATGAAATTCAAATAATAATAAAAAAAGAAGTGTGTGAACAATTTTGATGAGTTTGTTAAGTGCGCAGATAAATGTAAGTAGCACTAATCATCTTTTACTTACATTTATCTACGCACTTAACAAACTCATTAAAACTGTTCACACACTTCTTTTATTATTATTATTAATTGACTTTCATCAAATCAAGATGATATTTAAAGAGTTGACTAAGACAAAGTGTAAGACGGACTAGACAAAGTCACAAGTCATAAGACAAAGCGAAGACATAAGATGAAGTGAATACATAAGACCAAGCATACAAATCAAATCAAGACGATATAATTGAAGAATAATCTACAACGTCAGTTAGTTAGGTAGTTGGAGTTGGTTACAGGACTTAACTAATAACTGATCTCTGAAGATTGTACAAGTAGTTTTCTCAAAACGAACTTTGGAAAATTAGACTATAAATATCAGTTGTAGTCATAGACAAAACAACTTTCAACTTTTAACATTCAACTCTCAACTCTTTACTAACACGAAATAATCAAATGAGTATACTATAAAAATATCCTGAGCGAAAAGAAGGAAGAAGAGACATCAAGAACACCTATAATATAAGTTTAAAAAACTCAAACAATATCTTTTCAAGTGAAAGGGAAGGCTAGAGTCTGAAGAGGCTAAGATAGTAGATAAAGAATACTTTGTGAAAAAGACCTGAAAAGGCTCTAGAAGTGAGAAATAATACGTGTAAAGGTCCAAGAGATAGTGAAATCTCAGATAAACTCTGAGGACTGGACGTAGCCCAAAGGTTAAAGGTGAACTAGTATAAATCGCGATGTCATATTCTCTAACCTTTATCTCTTTAATTTGTTGTTGTTAGAAGAATAGATGTTATTTCTACTATTGCATTACTCAAACAAAATAAGTGCGTTGTTTTGTAATTGTCTAAATCTTTCAAGAAAATTAAGAAGTTTTTTAAAGAATACTATCTTAGACTATTTAACATAATTCAACCCCCCTTCTTGTGTAGTTTACATATTATACGTGATTTCTATAATAACAAGTGATTTGCTTCACACACTAGAAAAATCAAAACAATAAAGAAGGACAAAATCTTTTGCTTGGTTTAAATCCTTTAATTAGTAGTTAACCTTTCATTTATCTTTCCCTCTATGTCTTTATCTACGAGTATTTCTCTAATCCTAGAGTTGACCTTGTGACAGAATAGTTAGCAACTCTAATAGGTATCCCTAAAATTATTTAATTTCTTTCCCTCTAGATGGCATACACAGAGTAATTAAATGTGATCTTAAAGGTTGATAAATCATCATTCTTAAGAATTTTTAAGTTATATGCCTATCTTATAATGATTCTTATATCAAACAAGAGAGTAGTGAGAGTTCCTAGCAAAGGCAAACTTGAGTTAGTCGTTAATTCTTAGTCTTTCCTTAACATCTAAGTAGAGGATAAAAATAATTTGTTCTTTTTAAGAACTAGAGTAACTTAAATCATGGAACCTTCTTATGAAATCCTGTCAGAGCTTCTATGCATGATCTATTAATAAAATGAGAGAAATGATATTTTAAACATTTAATGGATTACTCTTTCCTTGAGATAGGACTGTAGTTAATTAAATTATAGATTATAGTTGAGAATCCCTTAGAGATTATTTAGCTAATTCCAATAGTTACATTTAATTACTTTTGCTACTTTAGTTTTGTCAAGAATGATTGCTTTAGGGAGTTTTATTTTAATAGCTTATGTAAAGGGCCAAATTGGTTCCAATTATCAAACAAAAACTATGCCTTCTTCCTATTACCTATTAGACATTTGAAGAACATACATATTGTCTCCCTTATCTTCAAATTTTGGTTAAGGGTCTATGATGTATTAAATTTAGATTTTATCTACCATAAATTCATTCCCTTAAGGAAATATGAGTGTATCTACTTTACCCTTACCTTATCTATTTGTATTTTTAAAATCCTCATTACTAGTATCACCTTGTTTATAGTTATTAGTAATTTGAATCCCAAACCAACTTGTTTCTCAGTTAGAAAAACTTACACCCAATTGAACTTAACCCCTATTGTTGTGCTTCCTTCAACAGTCCATAGAAAATTTTTAAGCAGTTTCTTTATTAATATGATGATATTAAAAAGTAAAGATAGAGTTAAGTTATAATATGTAAATTATTCATAACATAAATTACCAATTAAAGTCTCCCCCTCAAAAGATATAAATTTGATAATATAATAGCCTAGCCTCTTTTAAAGATGCTTAGGTGTTTAGATGCAAATTGATCACCTATTAAATTTGTTATTTGGGCAAGATAGACATTAATATGTAGAGCTTTAATAGAGACATGATAAATACTCGTACAGATAATAAGTATGACCCTGATAGCTTCCTAAATTCTTTTAAAGATTTTTAAAAACTTAAATCAATTCTTTGTCTTCACCCAAACTAACAACATATTAGCTAAAAAAATGAAAGATTGAATATTCTAAGCTTATTGATTTTATAATTGTAACTTAATCTTCTTTCTCTCCTAACATTCTAAGTTATCATACAAGTTAGTGGCTTCATGTAAAAAGTAAATAGGTAAAGTAATTAAGGATCACATTTTCTCAATCTTTTAGGTCCCTTAACCATATTTGTAGGCTCCTTATTGATGAGAATACTATAAAATACTTTTGAAACATATGAATGTAACCATTTCATGTATTAAATTGGAAATCCAAATGTTGTTAATAATGAGGAGAGAAAGTCCTAACTTATAGAGTTAAAAGCTTTATGAAATTCCACATTCAGGGCATAACTCTTGATTTTCTTTCTCATATAGTAGTTTTGAACTAATAATAAATATATTGTCACTTATATTTCTTCCGAAGATGAAGGCCCTTCAATATGGTATGACCAATTTTGTCAATATCGCTTTAAGCCTTAATGTAAGAAATTTTGTAAATGAAATTACAAAATGAGATAGGTCTATAGCAAAAGGATATTTAAGGGAACTTTTATGTTGAGCAAATATAAGTTTTATTGAGCTTGCTTAGCATTTTCCTTGTAGAGAAGAAATTTTGAATTGCTTTTATGAAATTTAGACTTGTTAAGCATCATATCTTCTAGAAGAACCAATCGTTTAAACCATTTGACTTGAAGATTTATTATAATCTAAGTTAAATAATGCATGCTTGATCTCTTTACTTATGAAAGGGTTATTGAGAAATTAACCTTGCCTGATGCTTTATTAGAATCCAAGATAAATAATGCATTCTTAATCTCTAGGCTTATGAAATGGTTATTTATCAATTTTGCTTATTCCTATGTAATGGTATAGGTAGTATAGTCTTTTAAGTCCTATAAAGATCATTTAATATTAGTAGTAGATCATATGGATTCTTTTAAGAAATTAAAAGCTATATGTGTAATTCATTTTGATATGTGAGAATGACTCCTTTAACATCCCTTAATGAAGTGATTTGTTGATTTTTTACTTGGATAATATACCATTGTGAAAATATTTTATCTTTATACCTTCTTCTTTTAACTATTAAATTCATAAATTTTACTTGACTAAAGAGTTATACATAATAAGAGCTTTAATGTAATCAAACATTACTTTCTTCTCCTAGATTTTCAAGGCATCATCATTCTAGTTTAAAGTGAGATCCTTTTGAATTTTTTAATCTTGGATAAGGATTTTTTTTCATAAAGGTTGGTGTTGGATGAAGGAATTTATTAGTTGAAGAATACAGATTGATTTGGGGTTAGTTCTAGATTCTTAGTGAGAAACTTATCAAAAAAATAGGGATTTTATCTTATTTTGGATATGGAAGCCACTGCTACCATATGTGCTCCATCTGCCACTAATGTGCACAAAAGGAGAGAAAACAAAAATAAATATGTTAGCATTTAACTAATGAAATCTTGATAATTAAGTTTTTTGACAAGTGACGGTTTAACTTAGATGATTTTGATAATGTTAGGGTTCTTTTTGCATATTGTAAAATTTTAAAGTCTGACTTGTATTTTGATGAAATGTTAGAGTTTTAAAGAGACTTTTTCTTATTAAAGATTAATAGCAAGTATATCAAAAAGTTTGAAATGATAAATCTTATCCCAAAATATTAATTTCCTTTTTTATTTTTTCATAATAGAATCTCATGTCATAGAATTATTGGATTTGACTCTATTAAAATGCATAAATAGAAGAAACTTTTTTCTTTACAATTTAGGGCCTTTTAGGGAGAACTCTCAAGAATTATACATTAGGATAAGAAATCCTTCAATATAATTAATAAATAGGACAAAAATTAGTTCAAAACACCTAAAGACTTTTAATATTTAGGAGATTAGTCAAATTAGGATTGGAAAACAACATAAAGTAATTTACACATTACAAATAAGACAATTTTAGTTCTAAGTTACAAATTGAAACATCTTTAATTATTCTATAATTGATGGTTTTATTAGTGAGAAAATTTAGAGGTTGAAACACAGTAAAAAAGAGAAAGGATGAAAAGGAATACTCTTTCTTAATGTTTTCTCCATATCAAGTTACTTAGTAACACAACCATTAATAAGAATATAAACTATAATGTTTAAGAGACTTTCCTTTATTCATTTCTTCCATCCAAGACTATATTTTAGTTTTATTAAGAAGAATATAATGAGAACATAAGAAACATTGTTAAATCGTTTCTCAAAATCCATTTTAAGGAGAGTAAGACTAACCATATTGGTCTTTGCATAGTGGACTACTTAATTGGTAATTATAACTTTGTTTATGATTTGTCGATCATTGATGTAGGTTGTCTACCCTTTATAAATTTGCTTAGTAATAACTTTGAATAACAACAAAGATTTTAGAAAATTGTATAACCAAAAACCAAAAGCAGAAAACAACAACAACAACTCAGTAAGAATCCCGCTAGAACATGGTGCCTAGGAAGGTCTAGTAATATGCAGTCTTATCCCTAACTTGTAGGGTTGTTCTAAACTATTGACTTATTGGCTTATATCTCTGCACTTGGACTAAAAATTAGGATTTGAAATTTTGGGAATGAGTTTTATAAAGAAAGAGCTATCTGTATATGAAATCTTACCCCAAGTTTATTAAATAAATAGATATATAGTATTATCAATTATATTTTAAACTTTCTTAAAAAACATGCAACTAAAATCATCAGAGTTAGGGGCTTTATTTACATCATATTTAAGTATAGTAACTTCAATCTCTTTACAATAATAGTTTCAAAATTTTGAAGAGAAGATACTTTAGATCCCATATAGTGAAGATTTTTATGATTTACGTTGAAGGTATGGCCACATGAGCATGTATCAAACTACAAATCTTAGGAAAAATAAACTTACAAATAGCTTGTCAAACATAAAGTTCAAAATCAAAAGAAATGTAGCATATGTAATAGTTAGTTTCCAAAACTGCTGAGAGTTAGAGTGTTAGATTACTTAGTCATATGAATTACACCATGTTAGAATGAATTTGGTGCATTTAGGATACGATTTTATGATTTCATTCACATACATAATATGAGCATACATACATGAATTTTGATTTAGAAAAATTGCATTTAATTAACATATTATGGGTATGAAAGTTTCTAAATAATTGTGACATGATTGTGCATTTCTAATGTCTTGTGTTTTGATTTACTAATAAAAAGAATTGATGGATTACAATTACTAATTTGCAGTTAATTATTACAATTGGACGATTGATGGATTAAAATGTACATTTAGACTAGGACAAATTTCATGTAGCAAGACAATTAACATATAGAAATTTAAGATGACTTCGCCTATAACATGAGTGACAAATGGCTTAGAGAATTGGGTGACCAATGGCAGAAGAACTAAGTGACAATTGGTAGCTTAAAGAATGGACATGTAGCTAGCTTAGACACTTGACAAGTGTCCTTCAATTAATCTTACACCTACACCATCTAACCAACAACTCCATTGTAATGTTTCTGCTATACTCTTTCCCTCTCCTTCCTCTCATTACTAAAACTTACTTCTCCCTCACATCCTAAGTTTCTACTCTAAATTCTATCCATTTCCACCTCAAAACCCTTTTCAATTTCTTCAGAAAGATAGCTATATTTTGTTATCTTCTTCTTATCTTTGTTGAAACTCATCCTACTCCCTCATGGTTCTTGAGATGATCTTGCATGCATATGAGGAAAAGCAGGCTTGATATATTGAGGTGAAATTTAAGCTAAACAAGTAAGCGAAATATTGATCTTTGTAGCATATGTAAGAAGAAATTATGAAGGCTGATTAGGGATGGATTGAATATGGTATTGGTGCTAAAATTGTGCTGGAAAATGATGAATGAAAAGAGGTATTGTCTATTCTATTTTTGGATGCATGACAACAGTAGTTTATGAACTTTTATATGGATGATTTAAGTTAGGATTTAAAGTATAATTGATGATGAATTCATGCTAAAGATAGGTGTTAATGAAGTGTTTTCAAATTTGAAGAAGTTAAGACTGCATGCATGATGGTATAAAGTGAATGCTAATGAAACAAATGAGCATATTCTGTGAGATTTAATATAACCAATATGGAAGCTAGATTAGCATGAAATGAAGTAGCTTTAAAGGAAATGAATTTTGGAAAAAATTTAAGTGGTAGTGATGTCTCTAAGTATGTGAAATTCGTGTAGAATTGAGGGAAGAAAGACAATGCAAAATCGTGGTCCTCAGTACACGATCATATCCTGTTGCACTTATAATGCCGGACTCTGTGAGCCCTTTTGTGTTGGTCTATAATTGGAGATACTACTGTCTATTGATATATAAATGGTTGTATATGAGTTCAAAACTATATTTGAATCCTTTCGGTATATATGTCAGTGATTTATAATGTTATATGCCCTTATATAAACTTAGAATTCATCGGGATACGAAATCTTGGAGATTTCTGTCGTATCAACTTCTAAGTGTGTAAAACCAAGTTAAAACCAAGTCCATTGGATGGATGTGGCCATGGTGGCCAAGTTAAACACGTTTTAATGCCTTAGAGGTGATTAGACATGATTTATAGACTTATTGGACACTTAGAAAGCTTAATTAGAAAAGTTGATGTACATGAGGTATTATTTGCAAATTGTTAAACATTAAATGTAATTTTTCAATTCTTAGAGGTCCAATATGTAATTTTATAAAGTTAAGGGGTTTAATTATAATTTTTAAAAGTCTAGGAACCAAAATGAAAATAAAACTTTTGGTCATTCTCAAAATTTGGGCTTATTTGTAAATTTAGGAAAAGTTTGGAGGGTATATGTTCGAACGAAAAAAAAAACATGCAAGCTTTGGCTAAAATGGTAGATTTCAAAACCTTTTTAGAAGTCAAAATGCAGTGGAAGCAAGATAACCAAATCAACATGTCAAGCCATACTTGATACAGTATATGGAAAATAATTGTCATAAGAACAAGATGGAGATTATATTACCAACTCTTTTACTACAACTTTAACTCCTGGCTGTGCTATCCTCCCCTTCTTCTTGTATCCTCTCCTAGCTTTAACCTTGCTTTTGAATCCTTTCTTTTGTCAATGTATCCTCTGCTTTTTGTTGTATCCTCAACCAATCTGAACTACCACTTGTTCTTCTTGTACAACGTTTGTTAACAAGATCCTTTGGTGGGAAAGGAGAAGAAATATTTGGAGGAGATTTTTCCTAAAAAAAGAAGCCAAAGATGAGACACCTCTCGTGCAAATTTCGGCCAACACATGCAAGAAAGGAGAGAGATTCCAAAAAATACAAGAACACCTCTCTTACACCTTGTCAATTTCGATTATGCATGAAAAGAAAGAAGAAGTGGAAAGCATCCAATGCATCACTTCATTCATTAATCAAAACATAAAGAAGCCATTAAATGAGACTCTTCTCATTTGTTT
>JANQBM010000007.1:3016662-3028443 GCA_025594535.1 Erythroxylum domingense
TATTTGAAAAAGCATTAAACATAACCATATAAATCTATATTATAATGAAAATAAGAAATAACTAGAAAAGTTGAGATTCAAAAAAGGTTTAAAATATTAAGGAATTTATAATTTCCAATATTTCTTAAAGAAGTGAAATAGCTTAAAATAAAATTATTTCTATATATTTTATTTTGCAATAATTAAATTTTATTATTAATTATGTTAATTAATAACTAAACTATTTATATTTTTTAGTATTTTATTTTTTGCGTGAATATATTTATAATAAAAATATCTAAAAACTACTAAATTATAAAATGATTAAGAGCATACAGTTACTAAGTTTGTGAATATATAATCAAAATTTTATTCTAGAATATACTTTATAAATTATATGGAAAAAAACTCATCAAAAATTAAAACATTAAAAGGGTAAATTTTGCTAAAGTCCTTTACATTTAAGCCTAAGACCGGGTAATTGCTAAAATTGAAGTTTTCTAATTTTACGTTTTTTTTATGGCTTGTGAAACTTATACATCTATAAAAGGAACAGGAGATTGCAAAAGGGAATTGAAGAAGAAAAATACTAGATTGCATAAAATATTATCAACAGGACACGGGCAGCTTTGATGCAAACAACAAACAAATTTCACTCACTTGACATGAAGAGCACAAAGATGTTGTAATGTCAAATACCAAATGATGTAACTCTTGTAATTTCAATTTTGGTGAATTGTTGACAAAATAAGCAACTCATTGTAATGTTGTTTTAGCTTTTGCAATTATTAGTACAATTCCTTTTATTTTCAAAAAAAGTTACATTCATAAAAGTAAAACAAGATGCAGCCCCAAAAAGTACTTGCAAAAGGCGGTGTCATGACATTATCTATGTAATGTAAATGGCAATTGAATATTTGATATTACATATCTTAATATGTAATATGTTGATTGATTCCTTATTAAGTTGATTCTCTACCTATAGCAAATATGATCTCTGCATTTATTGTAGTGTAATTGGCTCCAAATAGAACTTTCTACATGCCCGTATTCTGTGGTGGTACTTATTGGTGTATTTTAAGATTTTTCCACTAAAGAGAGAGAAAGCGCATCACAATTATACGATCTATTAATTTCAGCAATTTGCAGAATAGCATAACCTAATACACCAAAAATAACCAATATCAATCCCGGAAGCATAAGCACAACTATGTCTTCAGAACTTGGCTTTGACTGGAAAGCTGCAAAAAAAGGCAACAAAAATGCATGGTGAATGTTTATAAGATTGAAAGAATTCCTGAAAGCAGGTTTACGTTCATGCAATATTATCCATATGCAATTTGTTCATACACTTTCACCTTCAAAGCATAACATGGATTATTTAATAAGAACACAATACATTACATTCATATCACTTACTTAATGTTAGAATTCTCTACCGTAATCGTAAGAAGAGCATGTAAAATCAAGGCTTTTAAATAGTGCCTGCAACCAAAAATTATGCTTTCAATTTATGATTGTAGCCATTTCTAACATTAAAGGCAACATATCCAGTATATAAGGCTTCGTGCTTTGCGAAAATTGAGGGAAGGTCATGATGTACACAACTTTCCCTTTATATTTTTACAAAAAAAGTTATTTTTGTGACTTAAACCTATAATTTTATAATCACAAAGGAACAACTTAATCAATTGCTACAAGACTCACCATCATTGTTAAGGATAATTGTAGATTGCAATTACTACAAATCTAGGATTAACTAATATGCAATAATTGGAAGCATTTTGAACATTAGTACAAAGCATACATCTGTACACTACAAGGACATCATTGCTGATTTGCTTCTAGAGTAGTGAGATAGCTAAACCAGTGAGGGAATAAATATACGCCTAGTCAATTTCTAAATAATGTGGTAAATAGATTATAACAAAGCAATACAGTATCTCTAGTTCCTTGGAAAAGAACGTTATACCTTTGTTCCATCCACCCATCAACACTTAATTGAAAATAATTAACCCATGTAGATACACTATCGACTCACTAGAGGTGCAAGGATGAGACTTGGGTAAAGGATATGTGCCAGCTTTTATGTATATATGAAGGATTTAAATAGTAATTGTCCTTGGTGTTTGTTTGGATTTCTGCAACTCTATTTTTCTATTTCTTGTTTTTTTTTCCTTTTGTCCTGCAAATCGCCTCTACTAATTTGCTGCTTATGCAGCTGCTATGCTTGGTATGCTACTCTTACCTTCATAATGAACCTCGACAATCTCAAATAAAGATTAACAGCCAAAGGAAAAAAATAGAAATAGATTAAGTAATAATTAGATAGAGACCATATAAAAACTTCATTGTTGTTCATTTCTTTTTGACCATTTTTTTAAAAGTGAACTTCAAGGTACTATTAAACCTACCATTTGGACTGATTAATGTTTATGTCTCTAGTATGTGTCAAATTAGCACATTGAACAGGGAGTTTAAAAGTCTAGATAGCCTGATAACGATCTACAGATTAAAAAAAGAAATTCTTCAGACCACAACAAAGGATGAAAACTTTCATATAATCCCGAGAACATGCAAAGGAAATTATAAAAATTGATTATGTTCCATAGTTCATCTAAAATTATAGCTTTAAGTGGAGTAAATTATGTTCCTTAACCATGTATATTCAAAACCCTGAGCAATTCTTGTTTTGAGTATATATGTGAAAGGGTTAAACTACCCAATGTTGCCCCATGGATACCTAGACAGAAAAGTAAACGTAGACTGTGTATCTAGGAAATTACTGTTTTTATGAAAATTAAATGAAACTATTTAATATAATAAGAAAAAAATGAAACTATTATTATAACACTTTACCCAGAGGAAACTAAAGTAATAATAAATTACTATGTTAACAACATTAAATTTAGAGACTAGGTTGAGTGGGTATATATATATATATATCAGAACATCAATTGATGAGGAATACAAGTGCATGTCAAGGCTATTACTATTTTAACAAGATAGATTTCAAATTAGTGCACATGTAAGTGGTTTCATAATTAACAAAATAATTAATTTTAAACATTTTATGATGATATTTTATAGATTTTTATCTCCTGAGAAATTTTTAACATATTGTAGTCAAATTTTTTAAAGTGACCATAAATCATATATTCCACGTAACAAGACTGTTTAGAATATTATGATTATATGATAGGTTGCCAAATACCTCCAAATTAGCTATTTATATGATTATTAAAATGTAAAAGTTTCCACATTTAAAATGTAAATTACAATTTAAAAAACCATCATTTATGGAGTTTGAGTGTAATTAATTAATTCTAAATGCACAATAATTTTCTCCACCACAAAAGATTATTCGGTATCATAAAAATATTAGTACCAAAAGCAAAGACATGATTTGACCTTAAAGTGATCACATCCAAAGGAGCTAACATGAAAACATTCTTCCATACACGTAATCCATATTTTTGAGGTAAACAATATGTCTTTAACATGAAAATCGAAGGTTGCAAGGCATAGTGGGATGGTGATATTGTTGCCAAAGAGGTACTCTTTAGGAACCAAAATGTAACATACTCCAATGTGCCTTTGGAGAAGAAATATGAAGACACCTCTATAAGTAATTCCTTATGCAAACTATTTTATTGGTATGCTTGACTATTAGTTTCGCATCAAGATCAATAATAGTGGCCTTAACAAATTTTAATTTTTGAGAGATGCCTCTCTAGTACAACCAACATGTAAGAATCTAAGTCTTTCATCCACAAAAGTTAATAAAATTGCGGTTATCCTTGTGACCTAAGGTTTTAGATTTTACTTCCTCTACAACAAAAAGCAAGAGAATAACAAGAACACATGAAATCATAAGGCTGTGATGTAATATTAAGAAGCGCAAAAGGAACAAAATGATAAGAAAAGATGGTGATAATAGGATTGCAAATCCAAAGTCAAAATGTGTAAATATACGGCAATGTTGGCACCTAAAGCATTTTAGTGAAAGTATTCAAGTGTAAGGAAGATGATTAGGTAGCTAAAAATAGTTCAACCATTGAAGATAGCTCACTGTTCGTGTTAAGATCGTTCTCAATATTAAAAAGTAGCAACTATGGTCAAACATAGAAGAGAACAATCAATAAGGTTTTGTTTTCTCTTGTTTGCAGAGATTTCATAATTCCAATATGGTTTCCTAAGACAAAAGGGGAACCTGCTAAGATTGCATTCCATCAGTTCTTCCATATTAATGTAACTACGGACTTCGGATGCAAATTTTCAAATTGAAAACATACAGATGGTTCCGCATTCCAAGAGCTAGACTTCTAGTGTCTCTTTGCAATAAATGATACTAAGTGAGATTAGAGCACAGAAGAGAGGCCAAATCCGCAGATTCACCAAAATGTGAGGAGTACTACACGAAGTGTGATCTTTAAGAAACTTTTAAATGCCAAAGGTCTTAAACATTGCCAATGTACATTCTAATTGATTATTTTGGGTGAGAAAATCCTATTGATTGGATATCTATGTCTATCACAATCTTATTAAGACATTATGGTGTACTATTTGTCCCATTTAGTTTCGATCAACAACAATACACCATGCGCATGTAAAAGCTAGGATAGTCATAAGCACATTCTTGTTCTTGCACATAAACAAGCAGAAATAAAATTGAACATTATCAATACAAGGGAAAATTAACCGATATCATACTAACATTAAACATAATATGAAGAGTTACGTTAAATTTTTGTTAGATATGCCTCTAACAAACGGAAATTGTTTAGATCTAAGTTATTTTGGGAAAATTTTTCTAGCATGCTATATTGTTTTAGGTGTTTATCTATTGCCCCAATTTCACTCTTAGGGAAGTGGAGTACATGTCAGTAGCAGCCACGTAAAAGGATCTTTCTTTTCTTATTCCCCTAGTTACGATGCCGCAGATCCAGTGCAGCGACTCAGTAAGAAGGTCAGAAAATTTTAAGACAAGAGATGGTTTGAGTAATTGAGTTACCATGATAATAACATAGAGAAGCCGTTTATATTCTAAGGAAACTGCATCCCAGAGCTTGATCCATCGTTCCCTTTATTTGGATCAAAGGGCTTCCTATTCTTTTTCTTCTGCGGAATCCCTCTTGCCTTAGCTTGATACTCCTTTACTTCTCGAAGGAAAATTCGTATAGCGGCGTTGGCAAAAGGGTTGGAGTCCGGCGAGCCTCCGTTCTCCTCATAAGCAGCTCGCAACCTACCAATAAGAGAATCCAAACTACCCCAAGCTTGCCTAAGCGGGCAGGTACAAGGAGCAGGTGGCTCAGGCTGTCCATAAAAGATGCATCCCTGTAGGTGAACTTTTGTCTTGCCAAACTGATCAATATAGCGAAGGAAATCAAGAACATGGTTGTAATCACAGTGAGAGACTGGCACTGGAGGCCTCTGGCTCTTCAAATACTGCCCAAAAGTGTTCCAATCTCGTCTCTTTTGTGTTTCATATCGACTCATCACCGCTGCTGGATTTTGATTAAGCTCTTCTGATTCTTGGGCTATTTCTTTCCCTCTCTCGCCTGACATTGTTTCGAAGTTTATGCATGAAAATCAGAACTAAAAAGACCTGTGCTTTTCCAATTAAGGCAAAGAGGCAATGGAAGAAGAAATATCGATCACATCATGGTGTTAGTGTGCTGTTGAACGGTGGCAGTCGTTATCTTTTCATCTTTCCTTTCCTCTTCTCTTTTCAAAGGAACCCATCAGTGTTACTATACCTTTCACCCACTCCCAGTAAGTTAACAAGCATACATAGATTACACAGTAGAGAAAAACGTAAATGTAGAGAAGTCTTTACTTAGAGAACAACCATTGGTCAAATTTACAGATACTACTGACGTACATATAATTATCAATCTTGTACAAGTACAACCGTATGTTCTTGATTCTTCAAACGCTTACCGCATTCCCTACACCATCACTTGTGTAATTGGTTCACACAGTTACTATAACCGACTAATATTCATCTTTTACCCTTAAGATTACTCTTCTAGCCCAAACCCTAGTTAGTTTAAGACTGAACATGGTTTTACAGGCAGTAAGTTATCATACATTTCTGTTCCTACATGACCAAAATATTTATCAAACTGGCTTGTATTAAATATATACTAGTACAGCCCCGTCTTTCAATTAAAATATGACATATATATATATATATTTTTTTTTTTTTTTTCTGAAATGTCACCATAATTAACATATTGTTTTTTTCATCCAACAATGGTTTTATAAAGGAAATTGAGACACACTCCTCACCGTGCACTTGCTTATTTAAAATTTTCATTTCGGGTAAGAGGATAATTTAGATTTTCTTTTCGAATTAGATACATTTACCTTTTCTGGTGTTCTTAAACATATTACATTGTGCAAAATTGACTAGAAAATGAAGTAAAACAAGGACTTCATAATAAAATTAATAAAGCTTATGTAGGAACCATATAATACGTATCCATTGACTTGAAGAGTGAAAATCGTATAAATTGGGCTGAAGACATATTCTTTAAGCTTTAAAAATGCACATGTACGAACGTTTGAAATTGTTAGTGTCCTAATTGTTAGTTGGATCACAAGAATATAAGTTAGGTTGAAATTGTTGGATGGCTTTACATATGGATTACTAGAGACAACCTCCTGATGTCTCTGTTATCATGAGGAACTTTTTCTTTTTTTGGTTTCGTATTATGACTAATGATATATAAATCTGAAGAACGAAACGAGTTAGTGGGATTATTTCAATTTTCAATGTACATACAGCTACAGGACGTTTCATTAAATGTTGATAGATTGGTGAAGGATTACTTCAAAACTTATTCAACTCGAAATGGTAAGACGAATCTTTGACTCATTAGTAACTTTGTTGAAAACACATTTATTTAAGTTGGTATGTAATTGTAAATCCTAACCGAAGCTATATAATTGAGTGGATTTTTAATATCTGGTTTATCCTTCATTATTATGATTCAAAAGTAAGTAAAAATTAGGTACATGTCAATCCAAGAAATTGATGGCCGATCGATCTCATTGACTCATTCTTCATGATTCCTCAATTAATAATGGTCAATATCGTCATATCCGTTATTTATTTTAATGATAAATAACTAAATAAAAGCTGTCAAAAGTTTTTTTTAAATTATTGCACAAATTATTAGGATGTGACAAAAAGGATATGTGCATATAATAATTAAGCCAACATCTTTGGTGCTGTAGAGTATAGACTACTGAAATTCTGGAATAACTCTACCTGCGTTGTTGAATTATGAATTTATTAAATAATTTATTTTAAAAATGTGGTGGACATAAATTATTATGTAATTTTTAAAATTTAATGCACACTTAAAAAGCTAATAGTTAAAGTTTGTTCATAAAAAATGATAGTATATTACTAAGAACCTAAGAAGTTGGTTTGTTGAATCTCATTTATCAAAGGATACTCCGGATGCAATAATTTTGAAATTTGAACCAAGTTGGATCCAAAGGTGGGTGATGTTAAAAATGACATAAGCCTCTCTCAATAACAACATATTAATTAAACAATAACAAGGGAAAAAAAAATCCTTTGTGGTCCCGTGGTGGTCTCTCTTTTCTTTTCGTTTTCTCGTCGTTTCCCCCCTTTTTCCACGAGATTTTGAGCTGTTGTTCGTAGAACTATCATGGATGCAGATTTCACTCAACTGTCAATTGACGAAGAGGAGGATTTGGCTGTCAATGTTACTGTTCCTCAATCTGAGGTTTTGCCCAAGTACGAGTTTTGCATGGTTGGTATGTTTCTTACGTTTAATACCGTTAATGAGCCACATATGAAATCTTTAATGGCAGATTTGTGGCATCCTCTAGGGGGTGTTTCTATTACTGCATTAGGGGCCAAGAGGTATCTCTTTAGGTTTTATAATAAGGTGGATTTTGCTAGGGTTATTAATGGAGGGCCTTAGCTTTTTACTTGTTTTTTGCTAGTTTGGCAGGAGGTTAAACCTCATGAGAATCCCCTTCATGTGCCTTTAATTTTTGTTGATTTCTGGGTGAGGGTGAATGGTCTACCTCTAGGGTATTTTTTTGAATCTATGGCTAAGTTGTTGGGTGATTTTGTTGGCACGTATATTGGTTATGAGACTAGAAGAGTTCCGTCGCTGTCTGATGTTCCTTTGAAAGTTAGAGTTCGACTAGATGTGTGCCAACCTCTAAGGCGTATGAAGAAACTGGTTGGGGATGATGGAAACGTGTTTGTGGTGCACTTCCAGTATGAAAAATTGACTATATTCTGTTACCTTTGTAGGTGTTTGGGTCATGTGGATTCTTTTTGTGAGAAGTGGTTATTTATGAAGGAGGAGGAGATAAGTTTTGGGTGGGGTGACTGGTTAAGGGCGCCGATTCGTCAATCAAAAAGGCCGATTAGTGCGTGGTTACGGGAGGATGGTGGGTCTGGGGCACAGTTTGGTGTGACGTCTAGGGTAGGACTGACAGGTGACGCTGGTATGAATGTAGCGGGTTTTAATTTTCATACTTCTCTCTTTGGTGCAAGATTTGTCAGCTCGGGGGTTGGGGCTGTTGTGGCTAGGGGTGAGGAAGATGAGGTGGACAGAATATTAGTAGGGCAGGAGGGTGATGTTAGGAGTGGAGAAGAGGACATTCTACCCATTGTGGGAGATGGGAAAAAGAGGCCTCGGAATGTTTCACCTGCAGGTCCTGGTAGTTTTCCTTTGAATCTTAAGGATTCTTCCAGTACCACCCCCATGTCAGTGATTAATTCATCGGCAGACCTTGTGATATCGGCTAATCTCGCATTGCGAGATAGCCTGATGCAATGAAGCTTTTGTGTTGGAACTGCCGGGGCCTTGGCAATTCCCGGGCAGTGAATGCACTTAGGGATTTGCTCCTAAGTTATAAGCCGGAGGTGGTGTTTCTCATGGAGACTAGAGTTCATGGGGGACGCATGGAGGAGTTACGTAGTATGCTTCAGTTTCATGGGTGTTTTACTGTTGACAGGTTGGGCTTGGGTGGCGGACTTTCGCTACTTTGGCATGGTTCGGTAAACGTTTCTGTTTCTAGTTACTCATTAAATTTCATTGACTGCAGGGTGGAGGGGGGTGAGTTGGTGTGGAGGTTTACTAGGTTCCATGGCTTTCCAGAACAGAGTAGGAGACGTGCTTCCTGGAATTTATTAAGGGCATTGGCGAGAAGAAACGATATCCCGTGGCTGTGTGCGGGTGATTTTAATGATTTAACTTCGCTTGACGACAAAGTTGGGGGGAATCCCCATCCTCGTTCCTTGATTGATGGGTTTTGTCAGGCTCTGGATGATTGTCGGTTGGTGGGATTGCCAACAATGGGTTCTTTTTTCACATGGGATAACGGTCGAGCGAATACGGCTCATACCAGGGAGAGGTTGGATAGAGTTTTTTCTACCGTGGAGTGGTCAGACCTGTTTCGTTCCGCCCTTTGCAGTGTGGTTCCTGCACCTGTATCAGATCATTTGCCACTGGTCATAGATTGTTGCCCTGTTGATCGGGATCGGCATCCATTACGATTTAAGTTTGATAATGCTTGGCTGTTGGATGATGGGTTTGTGGGCGTGGTTCGAGGGGCATGGGGCAGTTCGACTGAGTTGTTGCAGCAAAGAGATAATGTCATCCTTGACTTGTCTAGGTGGGGGAGAGCGAGAAATCGTGAGTTTTGGATAAAGAGGAAGTTGATCAAGTCGTTGTTGGAACAGGAGTTGGCTAATGACGGTGGAATGGAGGGTAGCCGGTTGAGGGAGGAATGGAACATTTTATTGGCCCAAGAAGATGCTAGGCGGAGGCAACTAGCCAAAGCATTTTGGTATAAGAGCGGGGACAAAAACTCCAAATTTTTTCATTCCGTTATTAAAGGCAGACGGAAAACGAAGACTATTCTGCGGCTTAAAACAGATAATGGGGATTGGTTGAGCGATGATCTTCTGATGAAGGAGCAAGTAATTCGATACCTTGAATCAGTGTTTTCGGGCGGTTCATCTGATTATGCGCAGCTGCTCCGGTTGGTCCCTTTCCGGGCCTCGATAGCGGGCAATGCGATGTTGACTGCTGATTTCTCCATTGATGAGTTTTGTACTGCATTGTTTCAAATGCATCCGGATAAGGCTCGTGGACCGAATGGTCTCAACCCTGCATTTTATCAGAAGATGTGGCATGTTCTGGGTGATGATATAGTTTCGGGCTGCAAACGTTGGTTAGTGCAAGGTGCTTTCCCTCCGGCACTTATTGAATCTTTGCTTGTTTTAATCCCCAAGAGTGATAGCCTTGAATATGTTAAAGATTTTCGACCTATTGCTTTGTGTAATGTGTTCTATAAAATTGTTGCGAAGGTTCTTGCCAATAGATTTAAAAAGGTTTTACCTGGGATTATATCTGAAAATCAATTGGCCTTTGTGCTGGGTAGATTAATAACAGATAATGTGTTGACAACCTTTGAAACTATTCAAGGGTTACGCGGAATGACGGGTAGGAGGGTGGGCTCGTGTGCTCTTAAACTTGATATCAGTAAAGCGTATGATCGAGTGCAGTGGGACTTTTTAAAACAGATGCTTAGAGGTTTTGGGTTTTCTGAACAGTGGGTCTTGTGGATGTTGATGTATTTTACCGAGGTATCCTATCGGGTGTGTTTTAATGGAGATTTGATTGGGCCCATTACCCCCCGTAGAGGGTTGCAGCAAGGCGACCCTTTATCCCCCTATTTATACTTAGTTTGTGCTGAAGGTATGTCTTTATTATTAAGGGATGCGGAGGCGAGGGGGTTAATTCATGGATGTAGAGCTGGGAGGGGATGTCCTAGAGTTTCTCATTTACTCTTTGCAGATGATTCTCTGTTGTTTTTCAATGCTAGTGTGAATGAAGCTTCACAGATCAGGGGTCTCCTATAGCAGTATGAGCAGGCGTCGGGTTAGGAGGTTAATCTGAGTAAGTCTGGTCTCATGTTTAGTCCTAATGTGAATGAAGGGACGAAGGAAAATATTTCCAACATTTTAGGGGTTCATCACAGTATGGGTCAGGGTCGGTATTTGGGTCTCCCCTCTTTGGTGGGAAGGAATAAGAGGAAGATTTTTAACTTTCTGAAAGATAGGATGTGGAAGAGGATTAATGGGTGGAGTAGTAGATTTTTATCCAAGGCCGGTAGGGAGGTTCTTATTAAATCTGTTACTCAGGCAATACCGTTTTTTTGCATGAGTATATTTTTGTTGCCTACTACCCTCCTTGGTGAGGTGTAAAGGCTGTTGAATGGCTACTGGTAGGGTGGGAAGAGGGAGGAGAGAAGGGGTATCACCTGGCTTGCTTGGGAGAGGATATGTTCTAGTAAGCGGGAAGGGGGTATGGGGTTTCGAGATTTCAGGTGTTTTAATATTGCATTGCTAGCAAAGCAGGGGTGGAGGTTAATCACCAACACCGACACTCTTATTTACAGAATTTTCAAAGTTAAATATTTCCCGGGGGGAGTTCTTGAGTGCAGCGGAGGGTAGAAACCCGAGCTTTGTGTGGAAGAGTGTCGTGGCTTCTAGTAACCTGTTGAGACATGGGATCCGATGGCGGGTGGGTGATGGCACTAATATTAGGGCTGGGGTGGACCCCTGGATTCCGAAAGAGGCGTTGTTCTTGGCGGATGATGGGTTGGAGTTTGTGGGGCCCGATATGAGAGTGTGTGACTTGTTAGTTAATAATGGGAAGAGGTGGAATATTACTTTATTACTTGAGTTGTTCTCGGTTAGAGATATCCGTGCTATTATTGGTATACCTCTCA
>JANQBM010000007.1:3028543-3060446 GCA_025594535.1 Erythroxylum domingense
TCTTGTCGAGGCACTTGCTCTTCGTCATTGTATCTCATTTGCCTGTGATCATCTCCCCTATAATGGTTGCATTCTTATCGATTGTCTTGCGGTGGTGGAGGCACTAAAGGATCCAGCTCCTGATAATTTTGGTTTTGGAATTGTTTTATCGAATTGTAAAGCTCTTTTAGATTCCCGAGTTGATATCAGCATCCAATGGGTCAGGAGGCAAGTGAATGGAGCGGCTCATAGCTTAGCTAGAGCTTCTACTACTTATGCCCGTTTCCATGTTTGGGAGGTCATCCCATCTTTTTTGTTGGACTTTTATTGAGTTATTGAAGTTGATTCTTCTTTCAAAAAAAAAAACATATTAATTTCACATTATTTTTGTGATTATAAGGTTATAAGTTGGAGTTACAAAAATAACATTTTTGTAAAATACAAAAGAAATATTATATACAATAGAAGATTTTCTCTTGATCTTTGCAAAGCGAGGAGCCTTGTACATTTAGACAATTATTTTTTTGATATTAATTCCATTAATTTATAATAATATCAATTAATGATAATTAATTCATGGGTTGATTATATAAAAAGATCAAATTTTTATCAAATCTCAATTATAGCCCAAACTTTAAAAAGTAGCAATAAAATATCCAAATTTTCAAAAATTTCAATTCTAGTGTGAACTTCAAAAATTAGCAATAAAATACTCAAACTTTCAATGTTTTCAATTTTAACCCGACGTTAGTATTTCCGTTAAGTTTAAAAATGACCTAAATCAGATTTCATAGCCCATACAACCTTACCGATTTAGTACAATGTAATGTGACAATAGTTTAGGATATTAGAAGAACAAACAGAAAATAAAAAGTTAAGGGCATCGAAAGAACAACAGATAACTTCAAGCTAGGATTGAAAAAAATAAAAATTTAAATATTTTATTGCCACTTTTTTAGTTTGTGCTAAAATTTAAAAAAATAAAAATTTAGGTATTTTATTATTACTTTTTAAAATTCAAGTTATAATTAAAAAATTGACAAAAATTTAGGACTTTTTTTTAGCAATTAACCCTTGATTCATTGAGCTAATTAAGTTATTAAGTGGAAGGTGAGATAATATTAAAGGGGAAGACTTCTAGTCTCTAGGCTAGAATTTATCATTTACTCGTTGAATTTTCTAAGAAAGATGAAGTTATCGAGTCCATATATCAAGAAAATGGTATTTGTACTACTGTCAAGCTTCCAATTGCCATAATTCAACCCGACCGTTGTGTTGCCTTACAACACATCTGAAATAAGCAACTTTAGCCTTCAAGTCTTATATGTTTAGGGTAAAGAGAAAGTGGCATTCAGCATATTTCTTTTGTTTAACCTTTTCAATTAGCTAGCTAGCTAGCTCTTACCCTTATATCATCATTTCAACATCTCACAATCATGGCGCCAAGACAATCCGAACGTGCGAGCTTATAAGAATCGTTTGGGACAATGAATACTTTCTTGTCTCCTTGTGTAAATAGTTTTAACTTTTCGCAACAATCATGGTGATTTGGGTCACATTCCGACGTCAAAATCATAACCATCTCTGCCACTAGTCAAATTTTGGTTCCACCTACCCGGGCCCTGCCTAGCTAGTCTCTTCCTCTCCGTTTTGGTATCTTTGATCTTATCACATCTTGTGTACTACTGCCCCCTTTACGTTCCTTTATCAACCAATGCATCAACACTGCTTGCCGACGTATTCTTTAATCGATTCATTGGCGGAAAGTTTTTTTGTCCTGCACTTTGAGACATGAATTCTTTATGATTATTGATGATTCTTTTTCCTTTATGGCTTTCTAACAAAGACAATGACCTCATATTTTACTAGACAAAGATGCTCATATTTTACTAAAAATTAAAAATTATTACATAATTTTCATCTACAAATTATGGATAATAATCTAATATGAGAAGTTAAGTTTTATTATCTATTCACTAGTAATTTAGAGTGCATTTGGTTCAGCTTTTGGCAGGTGAAAAAGTTCTTTTTTCCACCACAAAAGTTATTTTAAGGAAAAAATGAATGTTTGACTGTAAACTTCAAAAGTACTTTTGGAGTATAAATAGCTTTTTCAAAAGCTAAAATACAGCTTTTTCAAAATTTCAAATTTGGAGCTTTTCAAAAAAGTACTTTTTTATGTAGATTTTTTATATCAATTAATGGGCCTATTTTTAATCCCTTTTACCCTTATGCTTTACACATAATTCCCACAATATCCACAAACACATCTTCACGTTTATTTTGAGATTTATATAATATTGTTTGAATTTTTTATATGTTTAAATATTTATTTTTGAAATTAGTTTTACTTATGTTATAATCTACTCAAAAATTTTGGTTAAATATATTTTCATTTATGTTTCATAAGATTTAAAATTATATAATAATTAATATATTTTGTTTTGTATATTGTTTAATATATTTTAAACAATATTTATATTTTAAATAATTTTATTATAAAATAAAATATAGTTAAAATTAATAAAAGTGTTTTTATTTTTATGTTACCAAACAGTCTACTGTATGAAGCTCTTTTTGAAAAGTTATTTTTAATTGACAGTCAAATAGTCAACTAACTTTTTAAAAAAGCTCTTCTCAGAAAAACTCTACTTACAAAAACTCTATTGACAAAAGCTCTGCTGATATAAGCTCAACCAAACAGACACTTAGTCTAGTGACACATGAACTACCTTTGTTAGAACAAGTTAGAAAAGTCAATATTGAGAATGCTACGAGTTGGTAATATATTGATAATACACAATAATACATTCTAACTTTGAATTAAAAGTAAAAGTCAATAAAATTAAATTTTGTTTCCTTTATTTATTTTTTATCAATCCTTCAACTAATTTTTATCAATTTTCAATTATATATTGTAGTAAGAAGTTCAATATTAAAATTATGTAAATTAGAATTTATACTCTATATGCAGTTAGTTTTTACAATTGAATCGGATTTCACTAATGAAAATTCACATCCTTCGGATTCATTAATTTAACTCAAGCAACAGGTCTAGTCCACACCTTTCTTCAGGTTAACTTTCACACACACCTTGCCTTTCTCTTGCTGAAAATGGAATTATTGAAGCATATCGTGACAAAGCAAGAGGTTGTCATGGATGCATTGCCTTTTTTTAAAGCTGATATAATAATTGATTCCATAGCCGAAAAACGACGGTAAAACAATTCTCAATTATCGTCCTTGTGAATTGGATCATCCATGTAATATAACCATGGGTACGTGTAGCCAGGAAGGTGCTTCAAGCTCGGGTAAATTGCTACATATTCATCCTCTTAAGCAGACGTACTTAGCTGTCTGCAAATGTCACTGCTTTTGCATTGTTTTTTTGTTTTCGATGAAGTGTCTAAAAGCCACCCGTTTAACATCTTCAGAACTTCAGTCAAAATGATCGTACTATAAATCTCGTCAGATCTCGGTACTAAATCTCGTCAGATCTCACTAGCTTCAATGCGTCTGCTGTTCTTGTTCGTATATTCTATACACCTTGAACCTCCTATGAAAAGCTTTGGATCCAAATTATAATGTTATATGTTAAACCTTAATTGCACTATATGTTAAACCTTAATTGCACTACAAGTTTCAAGTTCAGTAAACTTACTTGTTATGGACGTAAGATCAATAAATTTATTGATGGTTTGTTCTTTTCCGTCGGTAAGTTTGTTAAAACATTACTAACAGTTACGTTTTTTCTGTCAGTGAGTGTATAGATGGTAACTTTCTGTTGGTAAATTTGGCGACGAAATTTCATATTCTATCTGTGATTACTGACGGTTAGTCATTTTCTGTCAGTAAATAGAATTAATTTTACCGACGGAAATTTGTTGTTCCATCGGTAAATCAACTATAATTTTTTTTAAAAACTATATACCTTCAATAAATTTTATTTGATGATGTTATGGTTGATGCATAATTTAAACAATTATGAATTTAATGATATACATTTAATTTATTTAAACAGAATTTTGATATATGATATAAAGTTAAAAATATCTTAATTGATAATAAAAACATTACGTTGTACATAATAAGCATTTGTAAGTCAAATAAAATGACCAAAAGTATACTATTGATCTGGTGACGACGGATGCTCTAATTAGTGCAATGAGGTGTTATCCTTACCCTTCAACTCATCCACCTCATTACAAAGCTGAGTTATGTACTCCATCAATGTCTGCACTGTGCTCTGAAGCTCTTAGACTTGAATGGTTGTGGACCACCTACTAGATGTTACTGTACTAGACGAGAAAGATTGTGAATAACATGTACTCGCAAATGAACTTAAGTCAAATATCCTTCCACAACAGTCCCTACCACCCTCTGCATGAAGATAAGCTTCAGTCTCATCAATATCTTCAGATTGCTGAGACTGTCGTTGAATGTTTTCTTGTATTTGATCATATCAGAAGGCAATGTTTATATTAGTAAGTGATAATTATTAAGCATTAATATTAAACTATACATTTCACATACATTTAATTCTTTACAACGACCATTAACGAATGTACACCGTCATGCTTCTTATTGTAAGTGTGTAAAAAGAGCTGATAGGGTGTAGGCCTCATGTCCATAGACTTTTCCTGCATAAGAATAAAATGTGATAAGTGAACTAGAATTTATAAAAATTTCAGCAGAGTTTTCTCTATTTTTATGATATCTACCCTCTATTGAACAAAGAAAAACTCAACAACACATCCATATGTGGTATCAGACATTTATAACATTATCATTTTCCATAATATACATATTTTTATTCCAAAATTCACACATCAAATTCAATTGGAATACAGCAAAGTAAAGAAATCAAAACACATCATATTTTTTTGTCAAGTGTTGTCGATCTAAATGGGCTTGGTTTTGTTTATACAATCGTCTATGCAAGTGTCTCTTGATTTTTCCAAAAAAAAAGTGTCTCTTGAGTACATTTGTTTGATTTTTAATGGCATTCGTCAAATAAAAGAATTCGATTTTGTATTTTCCAAAATCATGGCTGCAAATTTTTCTACATCTTTTTACTAGCAAGTTCCGTGAGATTATTCTTTCAAAAAAAAGTTTCATGAGAATAGTAGTAATAATTAAACATGAGTGATTTTAGTGAGAGATGTTGTAACTTCTCCCTAAATTTTTTATTGTTCTTTTTCATCTAGTTTTCTATGTTAAATTTTTATTTCTACTTTAATTGTTTTCTCTCTTCTCTTGTTTTCATCCTACTAAGTTTTCTATTATATTCCTCTATTCCATCCTCATTGTCACGAGTCTCTACCCCTTATCTTCAGTCTATTGGGTAAGGTTTTTAGTTGTTCTAGGTAAGAGGGGTATCTTGGTACTTTAACTTCCTATCCCATGGCATCCAATTATTATCATTTTAAGTGATAACTTTTTAAACTCTCTTTTCCTAATGCCTAAAGCTTCTACATTAGAAATGTTAATCAGTACTATGAAATCAAACTTAACAATTCAAGAGAAATCTCCTTCCTACTATACTAAACTTGGATTTAGAATGATTTGTTCTAAGAGACATTTCATCAAACAACCCATAGGCAACCCTAATTATCTCTAACTAAACTCATATGCAACCCAAATTATCTCTAACTAATATTAAAATAACTGCATTTTTCCATTATTTACTAACAACAACACATTTAAACAACAAATAAACTAATAATTCAACAAAAAAATATATAAACCAATAATCATAACAAAACCCACCATCCACATTATGCATATATATAAGCATCTAAGACCTTTGATTTTTGGAGACAAAATAAACTCAATATAGACGTTACCTGAAAATGATGCACGATGGACCAAAAATAAGGCAAAAATCGAGAGTGGAAGTAAGGAAATCAGAGAGAATCGATGGCTGTGTAAGGTGGGGAAGAAAAATAGCAAGGGGTGTTGGTTTAAAGATGACAATGATAAAATGAAGTCGTTTGGATTAAAACCAAATGACGTCGTTTTATTTATGAACAATTTGACTGTTACTGACGAAACATCGTTTCCATCAATATTTTACCGACAGACATGTGGTCTCGTAGTTATTTAATTTCACCATTTTTCCTGCCAGTTGTTGCCGTTTAATTTTACAACGGAATTTTATATTCCTTCGCTATAGTACGACCGAAAACTCGCGGGTATATTTTTCCTCCATGTTTAACTACGAATGTTATGTCCGTCGTAAATACGTCAACTTTATAGACAGAAAGTCAATTTCTGACTCAAATTACTGACGAAATGTGTTCCACCGGTAATTATCCGTCCGTAATTTGTTATTTTCTTGTAGTGAAAAGAGATTATTTTTTTGAAGAATTTGAAGTTTAATTGAAAAAAGATTGTTAAATGAAAATTAATTGATTTTTTTGTTTATAAAAACTTATTAATTTAAAAAAATTGATCGATTAATTAATAAATTGATTAGTTTCTAACAACAAAAGTTATTAAAGTAAATTGGATCGAAACGTTGAAAACTGAATTAGAAAATTGGACAGTTCAAAATTTTTATTGCTTAACTGGCTGAATGGGTTGGATTTTTTAATCATTAGCTTTTGTGTCTATCAATTTATGATAAAATTTTCTTGCATAATGCAGAAAAATAAATTCTAAAAGGAGAAATAAATAATTAAGCAGCAGAAAATATTACATGTATGGCTTAGATATGTAGCCTGGTCATGTGAATTTAAATTTTAGAATAAAATAATAGATTACCATTATGGTCAAGTCCATAAGCGTGAAATTGATAACATATCTTCTTTCCAGATACATTGTAATGCTTACAACTGACTTCATCCAGGGGTTTTTTTGGTTGGGCCCTTTCCTCACGTACCATTTACTTCCCTTTTTCACCCTTGTGGGGCATGAAGCTCCAGAGATCAAGAGATGTTTCGATACATTTGATGGTCCTCGAGAGATCAAGAGATGCCTTGTTTCGTCATATTTGGAGGTTATAAAAACATGTCTGCTTTCATGTAATAATGCCTGCGCCACTCGTAATTAAATCCAGCTGACAATCAGTAGATGAATACTTAATTGTTGAACATTAATATAAGGTTAAGACTTTTGCAAATGTAAAGTAGCACATATGATTCTCAGTTAATTTGTAACAATTATTGAATGTTAAAAACATCTTAATCACAATTAAAATACATAATTAAAAAAAAGAGGTAGTGGCCAGGAGCTATACAATCTTTCGCAATAGACTATTATAGATACTACTCCACTTAGGTAGAGTTAGGTTCTCACCAAGTCAAACCACTTGATAGAATTAGGGTCTTGTGTTAATAGATTTAATTAGTGGAGTCATCATTAAAAACACACTTGTTGAAATTTTGCCAATAATTTGGGCCAAATTTGTTGACAAACTTTGCCAATCATCTCAAAACGGAAAGAGGAATAAAAAAAGGGTTAGAAAGATGTCGAAAATGAGAGAGACATTATTGTTGTTAGTTGGCAATTAATCATACAGAAACATGCACCCTTAATGATAGCTTTTCTCATGTCTTCTATAGTTATCTATGATTAATTGATTATCCTCTACATGGAACCTATATAGTTGGTTCAAACAGGATGTGCCAACACATGAACGCTTTTCCCCAACTTCAACATTTTGTAAACCACATCATTTTCGTTTATGTATATTACTGTGTTAATACAAAAGAATCCGGAATTCCGCAAAGTTAAGTTGATTTTGTTAAGATTTCAAGCAATCCATTCATTATATGTTGTCCGTGACATTTAATTTAGATGGAACTCAAATATTAAGGATGATATACAATAAGCAGGCCTCCTATAAATGTTGTTTCTTTGTAAAAGAAGAGTATTCTAGACAATTGGTTTGCTAAGCATATATCTCCATCTCTATGTTCAAATTTACTTTTTCGTGTTGAGTCTTTTGTTATTGGATGCAATTCCAATTTAGAGAAAAAAAATATTACGTCGATTATTATTTAAATTTCCTTAATAATTTGTAACATTCATATCTTGTAAGAAATATTTTACTTTTTACATTTATCAATATAATAATCTAAATATATTTATTTTATATATGTTACGCATTATGTTTTTATGTAATATTTTATTTTATATTCTTTAGTTAGCTCGATTACTTTAGTAAAAGATGTGTTGATTGCAATACCAAATCCACGTTTAACTTGAACTGGTCACATAGAGCCACAAGGAAGTCTAAGAGGTGCATTTGTTAATGGCTTTACACATTTAATCAATGTAGACGGGATAATATCTAATATATCATTAGTAATTATCCGGGTTAATTATAAAAATTTTTAAATTTTACTTAATTTTATAATATTAGCTTGAACCTTAAAAAGTAGCTAAATATTTCAACTTTCAATTTTTAGAAAAAATTGCCCAATGTTAAGTTTTCCGTTAATGTGGATAACGTGGCAAGCCATATTAAATTAGTATTTTGTTACATGACTGACATATAATGTATTTGTGCTACGTATAAATTTTATTGTTTAATAAATTAAAATTTTGAATACCCTAAAATAATTATGAAATAAAACATATGAAGAAGTTTATAATTATTTTAGGATTTTTAATATTTTGAATTTATTAACTAATAAAATTAATAGTACAATAAATATAATATGTGGCAGCCACATGGTGAAAAATACTAATATGACATGGCTGGCCACATCATTCATATTAGTAGAAAATCACAATTTTAAGCTATTTTTGCTAAAAATTGAAACATTTTAGTGTCATTTTTTAAAGTTTGTGCTATTATTGCAAAATTGAGTAAAGTTTAAAAATTGTTTTACAATTAATCATAATTATAAATATAAAATGGTAAATAATATACATAGATACCACTTAAAACAAGTATATATCAAATACATCAATTTTATGAAAAATGAAGGAGATGCATGACTCATAATTGGTTGGTTTCCTTTTAGTTCAAGAAATGTTACTTGATCATTTCTCATTCTTAATATAATGATGAAAAATAATGTTGAGATATATGTCAAATTTTTCTTTGTTTGTTAATTAGACAAATATGAAAGGAAGAAGGAAGTAGATTGCACAACCTTTAATCACTCCAAAAGACAACAAATGTTGGTCACAATAGACTTCTAAAAGTTGATAATATGAATTCAATCATGGTATTAGTCAATTGGTTTTCCAAATAGATATTCTTTGTGCCTAGACTAGCTTCATGTCCCTTAGATGTTGTAGCAGAATTATTTCACAAAAAGTTTAGTGCAGCACTTCAGGGTTTTAGTGGATAAAATTAGTGAATAAGATAACTGATTCATTCGACAATTTTATCATCTCTTTTCAATATGATGAGTGCAATTGCACGTTTTTTAATTAAGAATAACTCACAAATAGATAACCAAAATTAGAAGATTAATGGCTTACTAAAGGAATATTTACAACATTATGTAAGTATAAATCAGTGAAATTAGCTTAACTTACTTAATACTACCCAGTTTTGTTGTAGCTTACATAAATATTTAGTTATGGAGAAGAATCCTTTTGAAATTGTATTAGGATAGAAGTTGCCTACTCCTCTAAGCATTTCTTAGTGAAGGTCAAATGAAAAATGGTCATCTGCTTATTGTTTTATAAGTAAAGGTAAGAATCATTCGATGGGACAAGAAATAGCCTTCTAAAGGCTTTCAAACGAATAACGAAACATCAAGATCAATGAAGGAGGTCTCTTGAGTTCAATATTAAGGATAAGATATTGTTGAAACATACTCCTTGAACATAAAAGAAGATCAATAGCAAATCAATATGTTAAGGGTTGGTGTCGAAGTATGATGAGCAATTTGAAGTACTAAAAATTAGGAAAGGTGGCATACTAGCTAATTGAAACTACTTGAATGATTAAATGTATACCCAAATTTTTTACATTAGTTTCCTTAAATCTTATTAAGAGGATGCAATAAATCCTAATAGGAGCCAAGTCAAAAGAGTTCCACCAGTTGTAAGGAAATAGTTTGACAAACATATTGAGAAGATTTTGGATCATTAAATGATAGGGCAACAAGAAGAAGAATTGAAAAATAGAGTTATTGATTCCATCGAATGTTAGCCTATCTCAGAAGTAAATTGGGGAAAAGACACAATATTGTGGCAATTCAAGGTTTAGATAAACAATTACTTTCAGTTTGTTTTGAAAAGGGACTAAATTTATTTGTTAGGGGTAATTTGTTAGCCCCTTAACATATATAAGACTATTCTAGATATTGGTGAGACTTGGTTAAAGACTATAAAAACTTAGGCATGCAAAATGAATAAAGGTAAGATAGGATTAAGCAAGGTTTAAGGTTCAGTTAGTTATGATTAATGTTTTAATGAATTGATCAACTTAACTATGGTGACTCAAACTAATCATAGTCATCCTTCGATGGACAAAGGGGATAAATTATGATCAAATAGTGGACCATATCTAATATACTAGATCATGGGTATGCATTAGTTGGACCATGTTTATATTAGCTTGAAACTTAACTATCATCTTTTTATGGAGATTATGCGTGATGTGAAAAAGTTATTGAGTTGAAGCATAAAGGAAGTAGGACACAATAAAGAATGAAAAAGTGGGTGAGGTGTTTTAGCTTCACTTTTAACATGTTTTCTTTTATTTGCTGGTGAACTTAGTGATTTAAGATGTTAACTACCTACTAAAGTATTGCTTAAAGTGATTGGAGATGTCTACCACCAACTAAGTTAGTGGTTTTAGTTTCTATGCGTATTATATTCTTACCCATCAAGTCTCCAAATGCCTTTAGATAACTCATTTGGGAAAAAAATTTTCAATATAGAGAGAGTTGGAGCATTATGCCTTTGTAACTATTGTAAGAGTTAATAAAAGTTAGCACTTGTATTGTTTCTTAGTGCATTCTTTCTTTTTTATCACTATTCATTTTTAAACAAGGGTAAACACATTTGTTTACTTAAACTTTTATTTAAAAACACTTAAACATAAGAGATTCAACAAGGATGAGTTAAATTGTGCAAATTCAATTATTATGTAAAGACCTTGATGCATTTTAGTGCAAATTTAAATTACTATTCTTATAACACCTTGCAAGAGGTGAATGTGCAACTCTAGCCAATAAATTATCATTAATGTAAGGTAACTAATATTATTATTTGACAAAGGAAATAAATTTTAGCTTATAATTAATTGAAATTATGTTACAAGACATAAAAATAGTAATGAATAAAAAGTACTATATAACTTTTTTATTGTGAATTTAGGTGAAATTGATTGATTTTTTTTCTATATACTTTGATATCTTTTGTGATCATTTTCTTCTATGTTAGGATTGTAGTAAAATTTAGAAAATTCACTAATACCCTTAAGGAAAATATAACCAACATAGGGCTAATTTTACAAGTCTTTCACCAATATTTATGAACATTTAATTTTGAGTCTTAATTATTTATTTATTTCTTTAAAAATTAAAAATCTGAAAGACATGTTTGATATTTGTAGTCTAGTTTTATTTCATATTTTTTTTAATGTTTACTAGATTTTATGATTTTATTTTTTGTTAAAAAATTCTTTGTATTAAGATTAATTATATTGTTTATTTTCAAATTTTTACTAATTTTAATTAAAAATAATTAGAGATAATCGAGATTGATCAATTTTAATTAAGACTATTCATTTTTAGTTTTTATATACATATTAATATTTGTCTCAGTTTTGGATTAATTGATTTTTATATTTTTAATTAATTTTTTCAAAAATAGAAAACAATAAACGAAAAAAAGAAACATCAAAGTAGGAAAACAAAATAAAAAGAACGAGCACATGAGAGAGTAGAGAGAGAGAGAGAGAGCCGTGCATACCACCGAAAAGGAGACAAAAAGGACTAAGACCTGTAATGATCCAGAGGTAAAAAAAGTCACCAGGGAAGAGAGTAAGCGGTACCAAAAAGAGGGCTGGAAAAAAAAAAAAAGAGAACCAGAGAAAATGAGTGGCCCAAAAAAAAAAAATCTGGCTGGAAACAACGGAAAAGAACAAGAACATGAAAAATGCAAAAGAGGAGTCATAACAATGACGAAAAAAGGAGGAAAATAATAATAATAATAATAATAGTAATAATAATAAGGAAGATAAGAGACATGACAGAAGGTGGAAACATCGAAGGGTAAAACTCCAAAGCTATATTTTAATGGCTTCAACATACTTTAGTCTAATCTACATCTTACGCTCTCCATACCCACTTTTATATTCTCTCTCAAATATTCACTAGAGATCACGAGAGAAACCACAGTGGAAGCCGAAAGGAAAACCTACTTCGTCCCTAACACCTCCTTCTCATGTCCCATCTCACCGGCAAAAGAAAAGCGACTAGCTGTTTTCTTATTCCTTTAGTAGCGGTGATGATGGTAGAGGTGAAATAGTGACTACTGATTTGGAAGAGGGACCAATGGGCATTTCCAATAAGAGTAGTTTAAGTAATAAAAATAGGAACTTCACGAGTATAATTAAATGCTTTAGTGAGTTGCTGTCGCCTAATAATGTGGCTGTGGTGATGGTGTATTTTGTTGAAGGCGTTTCGGGCCTCTCCATATTGGATTTCAGTTCTTACCTCAAGGATGATTTGCACCTGGACCCTAATGAGACAACTGTGATATCAGGTTTTGCTGCTTTGTCACGGCTAATCAAACCTTTATACGGGTTCATTAGTGAGTGGTTACCGAACAAGGTCATATTTAGTGCTTTCAGGGCTTCTTGGAGTTTGATGTCCACCTTTGTTGAGAACAAGCATACTGCTTTGTTTTCTTTCTATTCCCTTGTCAGACGTAGTTAGGGATTCCATGATCGAGGAGACTCACAAAGTATTTCTGGGACCCTTCAGTCCTTTTGTTGGGTATTTTAGCCTTTGGTGGAATTGTTAGCTACGATTTCAGTGACTCTCGGGTTGATGTTTATGGTGTAAGGTTTGATTTTGGCCTGACAGCATTGTCACCATTAATAATATCTGTTGTCGCAATTCTTGTGAAAGAGCCGTTAGTGCATGGTCCACCAATAGGACCGAATCTTTCCTCGACCAATTCAGGATTTTTAGAACGAAAAAGTTTCTGACGTCATTACTTGTCGTCTCTATCATAAAAAATAAATAATTATTATTTTTATAAAATAAAATTAGGTGTTGTGATGCTAAACTGTGAAGCAGTCTAATATATTTCTTTTACGGCCTCGCTTTTTCTTTTTATTTTCTTGTTTTTTATTGTGGTTTTCATAAAAAAGGAAATTAAGTCCCTAAAACGTATTTGGACAAATATTGTTATCAATTTTTATTTTTAAAATAAAAAATCACAACAATTTTATGGAAACGTAAAAAAAGATGTTTTTCTAATATTTCGCAACTGGTCTTCACACATTTTCATTTCTACTTCCTCTTATTATAAACTTCCTCTTTGTGAAAACTCTATCTCTTCTCTCTTCTCTCACGTCCCAAATATTGGCATGTCAAGTGTGAGCAGGAATCTTATATTAGAAAGAGATGATATTGGTGAATAACATATAAATAGAAAGGACTCATAAACTTAATGCCTTAAGGTTTTGGATTAAAGTGTGGTATCAAATCCCATGAATATGTTCCCTCACTAGCTCATGATGTAAATCTCCAGTGAAAGTAGGCTCTCCAAATCCAACAAATGACATCAGAGCTGATGGTTCGGCAAAGGATGAGTATGAAGATGGTAGTCAGATTCTGTTGTTGCCTTCCCACAGAAAAGAGCAAGGAGACTTCTAGTGGGCCTAGACTAGTAGAGTAGAAGGGCTCTTAGTAACACTATGTACTTGAGCTGCTAAGCAAAAAGACTTTCACTCAAGGGAGAACCCAAGCCTAATGTGGAAGTTCACACTTGAGGGGGAAAGTTTTAGGATGTCAAGTGTGAGTAGGAATTCCACATTGGAAAGATGAAATTAGTGAAGGATATATAAGTATAAAGGACCTATAAACCTAATGCCTTAAGGTTTTGGGTTAAAGTATGGTGTCAAAGCCTATGAATATGTTTCCTCTGTAACGGTGGACTTTCTGAGCCCTTTTACGTTGCTCTGTATTGAGAGATACTACTGTATATTGACATATACATGGTTGTATATGAGTTCAAAGATGTATTTGAATCATTTTGGTACGTATGCCAGTGATATCTAATGTTATATGCTTTTTACATTAATTTAGAGTTCATCGGTATGCGAAATCTTGGAGATTTCTGACATGTAAGCTTCTAAGTGTGTAAAATTGAGTCCATTGGATGGGTATGACCATGCTGGTCGAATTAAATGTATTCTAATGCCTTGGAGGTGGTTAGACATGATTTATAGACTTATTGGACACTTAGAAAGCTTAAGTGGAAAAGTTGATATACATAATGACCTAATTGTAAATTTTCAATTCTTGGAGGCCAATTTGTAATTTTATAAAGTTAAGAGGCTTAATTATAATTTTCAAAAGTCTGAGGACCAAAATGAAAATAAAAGTTTTGGTTATTCTTAAATTTTGGGCTTAATTGCAAATTTAGGAAAAGTTTAGAGGGTGTTATGGTAATTTCATATAACCTAAGGGTAAAATGATAATTTCAACATATTTTGGTCAAAGAAGAGTCAACATTCTAGACTCTTCTTCTGTGTGGCCTTGCACTTCATTTTAGATTTTAAAACATCTTGTTTTAATTAAAAGAAAGGAGAAGAGAGGAGGAGAAGAAGAAGATTTCGTACATCACCAAAATTCACCTTCTTTTTTATTTTTCATCTCAAACCAAGGTGTTCTAAGCTAATTTGGGGTCAAGGAACTCAAATCTATCATTAGCTTTGAGAAATTCTCAAAGGATTTGAAGATATCACTAAAGGAAAGTATAGGTAAAATTTGTCTCATCTCTCTCTACATTAGGATTTTGAGTTTGGTGTTAAGATATGTTGTTCTCTATGCTTGAATATGCATGAATCATGGTTTAGGTGAATGAAATGTGTCATAGAGAGGGTTCTTTAAGTCAAAACCGAAAATGCCCTCTTTGGTGAAAGTTTGTGAATTTTTGAATACCTTTTGGAATTGATGATTTAAATGAATTCTATGATGGAAATTATACATGTATAATGTGAATTGATGATGAAGAATGAAGAAGATGTATGTTGGTTAAGGTTGGGTCGAAATGATGGAAAAGAAGTGGATTAATGTAATGAGTTGTGTAATTGATAAATTTAGCTTAAAGGAAGGGAATTGGTTTGAATGGAGTGGTGGAAGGTGTCATTGATTGGAAGTGTTACTATATGACATGATAGGAGCATGAATTATTATGATAAGGTCTTGAAAATGTGACTTGAAAGTCATGCACATTAAGTATTTGATAAAATGCCTAAGTAAATTTGGCTTAAGATTTAAGGCTTTATAATTGTATGTATTAGAAAACACTTTCATGTGTACTTAGAGTGAACTTGAATTAATGCTTGGATTGACGAGAAATGACCTAATATGCTTGGATAAAGATGTACTTAATTATGTTTTGAAATGAGTAAGTATTGGATTAAAAGCATTAAATGCCTTAGAAAGTGCAAAAGAAAGCTAATGTGAATAGTAAGGAAGTAACCATGTGGGAAATTTAATGGTTGAGTTCTACAACTTAAAGGGAGTGATATTGTGTTTTATACACTTATGTGATAGTGTATAATTATGAATTTTATGTTTAAGTTTAAATTTTTGTCGTATGTATTTTTATGTATAAAGGCTCAGGAGTCGTGAATCAAGGAGCTCGTACTGAGAATTGTTGAAGTTGAAAGAGTGTATACCTTTTTTTGAGGTGAGTTGGGGAAACCATATTTCTCAAATAGAATTAGAACGTCCTAAGATGTGTAGAACGACTTGTATGTGAATTTTGAACCTAGGCAATGTATGGTAGAATTGAATTTCCAATGGAGGCTAATATGCCTATGTATTTAAGAAACAATATTGTTTTGAATAACGTTTTACACTTGGAGTGCAAAAGATGACATTTATTACATGAAATAATGTTTTGAAATGTACATATGCATAATCGAGTCATATATGCCACATGTATGTATTCTCTTTAGCTTAGAGCCATAACAAGGTTTCATTTTATCGGTTGGACCGATAAATAAAGGCATAGTGCCTTACTTGATTTTATTCTTAAAGTTTGAATATGATTTGTTTCATGATTGGTGAGGTAACGATTGACCAATCGTGTGCTAGGCATAACTGATTAAGCGACTCCCATACCTTTGACGCTGGTAAATAAAAGTTAGGTCCCCGGATCGACACCTTTCTATGGACTCGTGCGTGATTCCGCACCTAGGATCTGGACACTGACGAGGTCATCACCTAGGGGTCATGACACTCTTGTTGACTATACACCGGATTCACCACGGATGAAGTCGAGCCAATACCGAGGATCGGTGGGTATGCGTGCTAGTTTGGCCGACTAGTAGTGTCACACATGATTGTTTATGGCTTACCCTGATATTTGTTTTTTTGATGAGATTTGATTTATACATGTGATGTTTTTATGCTTTTGTGTATTGGAACTGAAACCTATGTTTACTGGATGAGTGAATTAATAGGCTAGGCCTATATGGTTCCTAACCAATATATGTTGAGTCATAGACTAGGCCTGTGTTTCTATGTGTTGTATGTTCACCTTATGGGTTATCTATACCGTCTTGATGTGTATCAAGTTCTATTTGTGACATATGTTTTTTCCTGCTTACTGAGTACATAGTGTACTAGCCCCCCTCTGCTTCCCAATCATGCAAGTTAATTTGGTGAGTTTGAAGTTCTGAGTGGATCGTGCGGTCTTTTTACATTTTTGGGATATTACTGCACGTAAGGTAGTCTCTATTTTGTACTTTGTTGTGTAGTAACTCATGATTATGTCGATATGCTTTATAATTTTGTAAATTAACTCTTG
Organism: Erythroxylum domingense; assembly: GCA_025594535.1. NCBI lineage: Eukaryota > Viridiplantae > Streptophyta > Magnoliopsida > Malpighiales > Erythroxylaceae > Erythroxylum > Erythroxylum domingense. Next base: position 3,045,497 of record JANQBM010000007.1, read on the forward strand.
TCTGTCTTGTGATTTGTAAATGACTTTATGTATAAACATTTTGTATTGTCGTTGAGATTGATATTCAGTTAGCCTTGCAAAGTCGGATTAAGGGTACCGTGAGTATCTTTAGCCCGGGTATGCGACAGTTGTCATATACCTGATGTGGTTCCGAGTCGTGACATCCTCACTAGCCTATGATGTAGATCTCCCGTGAAAGTGGGCTCCTCAAATCCAACACCAAACTCGTCTCTTTTCTCTCTGCTGCTTCTTTATTCTTTTCTTCTCTCTTACATCCCTAACTCATCTTTTAAGTCCCTTTTCTATCCGTGCAGAATGCAAAAGCTTGTGCTTTTAACCAGGTGAGTTTCCGAAACTGATTTAATGTTTTTCTAATTATATTGTTTTATTTTTCTGATTTTCTTGGTTTCTTATTTTCCATCGATGTTTGATTTTTCTGCGTTTCTGGTTCTTGGTTTTTATTTATGTGTTTCTACATTTCTAGTTTTTCTATTTATCATTTATCTACATTTTTGCATTTCCAATTGTTTGTTATTCTACGTTTTGGGTTTATTTTGGCTTTTACATTTTTGCATTTCGCGTGTATGGTTTCTTCGTGTCTAGTTTTTTAATTTTTGCGTTTCTACATTACTAGCTTTCCAATTTATCGTTTATCTATGCTTTTGCATTTCCAATTATTTGTTGTATTACGTTTTTAGTTTATTTTGGCTTTTACGTTTCTGCATTATACGTTTCTAGTTTCTTCATTTATAGTTTTTTATTTTTGCTTTTCTACTTTACTGGTATTCCTATTTATCATTTATCAATACCATGTATTGTAACCATGATTTTATTTTTAGTTTTTATTACAAATCTCATCCACACAAGTTTTTTTTTTCAGTTTTCATGTTACAAATCTCAACTAAATAGGTTTTTGTTTTCTAATAAAAAATAAACCAAAAATAGAAAACAAAAACTAAAAACCACAATAGAAAAATAGAAGTGGAACCAAACGGTCATGTTCTATTTATTTTCGTAAAACAGGCAACACCACAATCAAACTCTGCAATATTCTACTTCGTCATAATGAAGGGACCGATTACATATTTCGTTGTTGATGATCAGTTGTGGTAACTCATTATCAAGTATGCATTTTAAATTAAAATACATTATAAATAGGAAACGAGTAATCTTTTTTGTAAAAAATAATATTATAATATTATAATATGGATCAATTTTCATAGAAAAATTTTCCTTTTCTTTTTCTTAATCGGGTTTTATTTTTTCTTTCATTATCAATTGCAAAAGAGAGTTGAAGGAATATTTATTTGTTTTTGCCCAATTTTTTGTTATAGTTTTCAAAAAGAGAAAATAAATTTGTCTTGACATCCTCATTATTTCTTATTTTAGAAAAGTAAAAAACCATAACAATTTTAAAGAAATACTAATTTTGTGTTTTTGTTAATTGAGCAACTAATTTCTAAAATAACAATAACATTTTTTGAAAAATTAAAGTATTCATTAATGAAATTGGAAAATTATACATGCTTTATAGAAAAAACAAACTAGCCACACATCCTTGCATAAACTAAATACATTCAATATCTCAATAACTCATCCACGTATCTACATCTTGTTTCTCTAGAACTTTAAAAAAGAAGAATCATCTAGATGTCTTGGTTTTCCCAGAACTTTCTTTACTTTTTCCTCTCATATTTGTCGTGTACTTAATTTCTCAAGCAATGAGATGATGCTTCCAAGTCTTCCAATGGAATGACTATCATAAAGTAGCTTTGAGACTTCCTCTTCTTTCATATAACTACTTAATCCATTATCCTCTTTCGATTTGGCACTACATGTTTAGGGTTGTGTATCTGATAGTGCATTAGGGTTGTGTATCTGATAGTGTATCTGATAGGTAGTACTACAGTGAATGGAGAAGTGTATAAAAGGTGTACGATTCAGGTTGATTAGGTAGAGTTGAAAGCTGATATGATTGTATTGCAGTTGACAGAGATAGACCTTATTTTAGGTATGGACTGGCTTACTACATATAGGGTTGTGATGAACTACTACACTAAGGAGGTGATTATTGAATCTCCTAATCAGCCAAAAGTAATATTTCGAGGTGTTAGTCAAGCAATGCCAACTAGATTTATTTCCTCAATGAGTGCTTTAAGATGGATTCAAGGTGGATTTGAGGCTTATCTAGAGTATGTGACTTACACCCGAACTGAGTAGACAATACAAGATATTCCAGTTGTTAGGGATTTATTAGAAGTGTTTTCCATTGAATTATCGAGATTACCACCAGATAGAGAAACAAAGTCTACTATCGACCTTATTCTAAGTACTGCTCCTATATCTATTCCTCCGTATAGGATGGCACCTATGGAACTTAAGGAACTTAAGACCCAATTGCAAGAATTATTGTATAAGGGTTTTATCAGACCTAATGTGTTACCTTGGGGAGCTCCGGTTTTGTTTGTAAGAAAGAAGGATGGAACTTTGAGATTATGCATTGATTATAGACAATTGAATCGGGTGATAGTGAAGAATAAGTATCCTTTACTGAGGATAGAAGATTTACTTGATCAGTTACAGGAAGCTCAGGTGTTTACTAAATTGGATTTGAGATCAGGGTACTATCAGTTGAAGATAGCAAAAGCTGATGTACCAAAAAGTGCATTTAGAACTAGATATGGGCATTTTGAATTTTTGGTGATGCCTTTTGGATTGACAAATGCTCCGGTAGCTTTTATGGCATTGATGAATAAAGTGTTCCAACCTTATTTAGATCGTTTTGTGATTATGTTCATAGATGATATTTTGGTATACTCGAGGAGTAGAGAGGAACATTTTAAGCATTTGAGGTTAGTTTTACAGATAATGGGAGAGAAACAATTATATGCCAAGTTCAGTAAGTGTAAATTTTGGCTTGTTCAAGTGGTGTTCCTGGGTCATATAGTATCTGGATAGGGCATATAGGTAGACCCAATGAAAGTTGAGATAATGATGAAATGGGAAGCTCTAAGAAATGTATCTGAGATTCAGAGTTTTCTCGAACTAGTAGGACATTACAGGAGGTTTATTGAGGGGTTTTCATTGATCTTAGCCCCTTTGACAAAGCTTTTAAGGAAGAATATACCTTTAAGATGGATTGCTAAATGCCAAAGGAGTTTTGAGGAACTAAAGCATCAGTTAACTATAGCACTGGCGTTAGCTATTCCATCTAGATCTGGAGGATATGTTATGCATAGTGATGCTTCACACCAGGGATTAGGATGTGTTTTGATGTAGTATGGCTGAGTGATTACATATGCATCAAGACAGTTAAAGTCTCATGAGTTCAACTATCCGATTCATGATTTAGAACTTACTATAGTAGTGTTTGCTATAAAGATTTGGAGACATTATTTATATGGTGAAACATTTCAGATATTTACGGATCATAGAAGCTTAAGATATTTGTTGAGTCAGAAGGAGCTGCATATGAGACAAAGATGATGGATTGAATTGCTTAAGGATTATGATTACACGATTGAATAATATCCTAGTAAAACTAATGTTATTGCTGATGCATTAAGCAGGAAATCTAATAGCAATGTGGCATAAATTCAAACATCGAGGTTACCAAATCTAGTACAACTGAGAGCATTAAATGTTGAACTGATTTTGGGGAAAAATCAAGTATTGTTAGCTGCATTAAAGCTTGGACTGGTATTGCATGAAAGGATCAGGAAAGTTTAAAGCAAGGATCTAGAAGTGGTAAAACTTTTTGAGAAGTTGAAACAAAACTCGAATTCTGAGTTTGAATTGAAGGATGATCCATTGTGGTTGAAGCAGAGATTATGTGTAGCTAATCTGGATAATTTGAGGAAAGAAATTTTGGAAAAAGCTCACATACAGCCTATGCTATGCATCCTAGCACTACCAAGATGTATAGTATTCTAAAACAACATTTTTTATGACCAAGGATAAAGAAACAAATTGTGGAATATGTTGCCAAATGCTTGACATGCCAGCAGTTTAAGGCAGAGTGTCAACCTCCAGTTGGAAAGTTACAGTCATTACCTATTATGGAGTGGAAATAGGAGAGGATTACTATAGGTTTCATTATGGTTTAGTCAAGGACTCCAAGGTAATATGATGCCTTACAGGTCATTGTTGACATATTGACAAAGTCGGCCCATTTCTTACATGTAAGAGAGAATAATACATTAGATCAATTAACCCATAGGTATGTCAATGAGGTAATACGATTACATGAAGTTCCACTGTCTATTGTATCGGACCGGGATCCTAGATTTACTTCGAGATTGTAGGTTAGTTTACAAACTGCTTTGGGTACAAGGTTAAACTTTAGTACAACATTTCATTCTCAGACAAACGGACAGAGTGAAAGAACTATTAAGATTATTGAGGATATGCTCAAAGCTTATGTTTTAGAGTTCTAAGGAGAATAGGATCAATATGTAGCTCTCACTGAGTTTGCATGCAACAATCACTATCACAGTAGTATTGGTATGGCTCTATATTAAACATTATATGGCAGAAAGTGTTACACATCTTTGCATTGGGATTAAGAGGGTCTAAGAATTATTGAATGCACAGAATTGATTTAAGATACTGTTGATAAAGTTAAACTGATTCGTAGTAAAATTAAAGCAACTTAAGATAGGCAGAAAAGTTATGCATATCAGCACCGGAGAGATATAGAGTACCAAGTGGGAGATAAAATGTTTATGAGAGTATCACCTTGGCGAGGAGTCCTAAGGTTTAGTAAAAAAGGTAAGTTAAGCCTTAGATACATTAATCCATATAAGATTACTGAGAGAATAGGACCATTGGCTTACAAGTTAGCATTACCAACAAAGATGGCTCAGATTCATAATGTGTTTCATGTAAGTAACTCAGGAGATATTAGTCAGATCTGACACATGTGTTACAGGCTCAAGAGGTTAAAGTTGTAACTAACTTGAGTTATGATGCCGAATCGGTTAAGATCGTGGGTTATCAGACTAAATAACTGAGAAACCAAGTGATCCCATTGGTTAAAGTCCTTTGGAGGAATCATTCAAGAGAAGAAGCCATATGGGAAAATAAGGAGAACATGAGGAAACAATACCCCCATTTTTTTGATCAATCAAGTAAGAATTTCGAGGAAGAAATTTCTTAAGGGAGGAGAATTGTAACAGCTGGTTTCCAAAACATTACTGAGGGTTTGAGTCTTAGGCTATTCAGTCATATGAGTTTTATCATTGAGAATTTATGAAATACAATTCATTCACATGCATATCATTATCATACATACATGAAATTTTGATTTTGTACACATTGCAAGGATAGAATATACACTCAACTGACATATTCTAGGGAATGAAAGGTTTAAAATGATCATGATGTGAATTGTGTATTGTATATGTCTTGAATTTTAGTTTGATTGGTTACAAGTATTAAATTTGGAATTAATTGTTACCATTAGAATAGTGATGAATTAAAGTGTATATTTAAACTAGGAAAAATATCAAGTGGGAAGATAAGTTGACACATGGTAGAAGAAATAAGTGACACATGACATTAAGATTTAGTAGCAAATGGTTTAGATAATTGGGTGACAAATAGCTTAGAGATTGAGTGACAAATGGACTAAGTATTTAACTGACATTTGGTAGATTAAGTAGAAGACATGTAGCTTGGTTCTTTACATGACAAGTGTCCTAACACTTACTATACACCTACAACCCACGACACCCACACATAATACATAACCATTTTCTCTTTCATTTTTGCTATATGCTATCATGTTCTTCTTCCTTCTCTCATTTTCGACACTCATATAACCCTCACAACTTTTGAGTTTTTTTCCAAAATTCTACACTTTGCCACTCTAATATTTTTTTTGTATTCATCTTGTTGCTAAAACCCAACCTATTCCACCTTAAATTTATAAGGATCTTGCAAGCTTGGAGGGCTAGGTTAACTTGATGAATAGAGGAGGCTTTTGAGCTAAACAAGTAAGTAAAGTGTTGTTTTTTATGGCATGCTTTAATAGAAAGATTATGATGATGGATTGTATATGATGTTGATGATGAAGTGTGCTGGGATATTGATGAATAAATAGATATAATCATGTTCTATTTTTGAGTGCATGATAAACAACAGTTCAAAAGTAGTTGTATGGATGATTTTGAGTTAGGATTGAGGTGAAATTGATGAGGAATTGAACTATTCATAATGAACTATTAAGAAGATATTTAGAATTTGTATGAAGATGTTAAAAATTTGGAGAAATTGAAAGAAAATAGAGAGTAAACAGTCAGTTCAATCATCCCCTGATCATGGGCAATGCTTTGGAAATGAAATTTTCTATTTTATGTGACTTTTGAACCAACTAAAGATAAGTTACATTGTCTTGATGCATTTGGACTTGATTGAGGCTTAAAATGAACCTAATTTGATGCTTGATTAATTGATTAAAGGTTTAATAAGTTTTGGTTGTTAATTGATGTTATAACTTAAGGAATGAATTGTTTGATATCAGTGTGTCAAAAATCTGGAAATTAAGATTTGTTAAAGGGATAAAGGTGTTCTTAGGAACGCAATTGTGATCCAAAGGATATGAGTAAGGTGTATAAGGTATAAATGAATAAGAATTGTGATATTGTGTGATTATATAATGGTATAAAAAGATTGGTGAATGTATGATTGATGAATTTAGAATAATCAAGTTTTTTTTAGGTATAAACCTAATTACAAACTAGTTATATCCAAGTTATGATGGATAAATGGCTAAGATATGTGATTTAATGATAAATACCCGAGAAAGTCAATTGAGTATGCATTGAACATGATATATATACATGTGCATGATTGAATACTTATATGATCGATCAACTTAGTAATGTGTAAAATATGTGTTTATTAAAAGATTAAATAAGCACAAGTTGAACGTCAGCATCCAGACATTGCTGGGTCGTTAAGGCAATAGCTTATCTGGAGCATACTGTGAGTTAACCTTGATGTTTTCCCACTATGATTGATTTGTTTCTATTTAAAATTTAGTTATTGAATCGATGCTTATGTGATTGTGATAATTCCAGACATTAATGGTTCAAGGAGTTTGATATTCGTGATTATATTGGGAGTGTTCTAATTGTATGTGAATTTGGAAAATATGTATACTCAACTAAATGTTGAATGTCGGACTCAAATCCGATGAATATGATGAATGACTTTGCACATGAAATGAAAGTGATTGATAGCATATTATGTGAATTGATGTATTCCATCACATTGATATACATGATCAGATAAATAGGTTGTGATCGGAGTGACTAGTATAAAAAAAGAGCTTAAAGTTCATAAATATGCACAAAGAGCCACAGGCTCAATTATTAATGAGCCCAGTATTCACAATGGATACGGGACTGTAAGTAGACGCTCAGTCACAACAAGATAAAAATAAATGACGTCACATGTGTATTTGCATATACAACCTGATATGTATCATATGGATGATTGAAATGAATTATTGGATTGTTTTAAAATAGTGATGCAAAATATTGTACAATTTATATTTATTGAAGCAAGATAAAATGTGACGTAATATTTAACATTGGATTATATGATTTGCTTATGAATTTGAATGTGAATTGTCCTTGTGTTTTGATATAAAGGAGCACATCAATGATTGTTCACTCATTGAGTTCCCAAACTCATCAAAATTACAACATTGATTTTCAAGTACGAGGGAGACCTAGCTTCTAATACAAACTAGTAGAAGTCTAGTACTGTCAATTTTGGAAAACAAGAATGGCTTAAAGGTCTAGTTAGCTGATATTTGAGGAGTCTAGTAGATTGTATTTACTTAGTTTCTCATTTTATGTAGAACATTTTGTAAAAGAGCAATAACTCTTAGAAGTTTTTGGTAATGTAAATATAAGTATTATGAAAAGTAATGTTACAGTGTAAGTTATGTTTGTGAATGAAATGGGAAAAGTTGATCTTATAACCATTTATGTTCTGTATGATGCCATAATAAGTTGATTTGATTGCTCTAACATTTCATTTTCATAGGTATGTTCTTGAATGCCCTTTGTATGTTTAGGCATATACTTTATGGTAGTGGTGTGTTACATTTTATAGGTGGGTGGAAGTCAGATATTACACTAAATATAATGAAGAAGTTAGAGACGAACAAAAAGAAGGAATGCAGTGGAGAATTGTTTGGAATAGAGATGGTGTGTATGAAGTTTTAAAGGGTGATAGGAAGCATATTCTCAGGATTGGTAGATAACAGACATGTAGTTTTCGAGCATAGGACCTATATGGATACCCATGAAAAAATGAGGTTAGTGCAATCCATCACCTAAGAGAAAGGGTTGAGACATTTATTGATTCGTCCTTTAGGAAAGGTGGTTTATGAGTTTGCATGAACATATGTTACAACCAATTATTGGTGAAAGTTTCTTGCCTTCAACTGATGTAGAGGTGATCCATGCTTCACCTAAAAAAGTTAAAACTAGTAGACCTAAAATTGTAATAAGGAAGTAGAAAAAGGAGCCAAAGAAAATGAAAAATCCAAGCACATTGAGTTAGAAAGGGCAAGTGCATACATGTCAAACATATGGTCATTCCAGTCATAACTCCAGAAAATGCAATAATGACACCTCAACTCAACATGTTGAGGCTTCAAAGAAGGTGTGTACAACATACTTCAATCATATGAACACATTTTTATAAACATATAGTACCTAATGCTTATCATTATGTTAATTAGGTTAAAACAAAGGTAAATTCATATTTATAGCAGCTTTCAATTTTATGTTAATTATTATTGGTTTAAATGACTAACAAAGTTATTTTCATTACAACTATAGTTAGGAGACATGAATTTGGTTGATGATATTGATATAACGAGTCAACAAGCAATATTGTAAATTATGTATTTTTTTATCAATTTGTCTTGGTTGACATAATTACCAAGTGTGTTTATAATATTTTATCTGCCATTTTCTAAGTTGGTACATTTGGATATGCCAATAAAAATAAGTTTGGAGATATTGTCCCACGTATATTTCAATTATCATTTGAGCCAAGGGGTTAATGGTTTAAAGGACATTCTAGTATTACTTCACAATAATTATAGGCTGAAGCAATTACAAGAACTTTATTTCCATAATCATCACAACCTGAACTTTCACAATCAAGTACAAATGAAGCAAACATCAATTAGTGATGCCTTAAAATTTTTGATATTTTGATATTTATTCTATTGACTTTTACATGTCTATGCTACTAATAATGGGGACAAATGCTTACAGTATACTAATACAATATAATCGAACCTTTTAATATTTTAGTACTTGTCCCATTAGTTTTTAGATGTATATTATATTGATAATGGTGACAAATGTTTGTGTTGTATAAATATAGTGTAAATATTGAACTTTTTTGGCAAGATAAATATGAGTTGCCACATATTTACTTCAACCTCTCTCTCTCTCTCTCTCTCTCTGTGTCTCTCTCTCTTTCTATCTCTCTTTTAGATTGCTTTTTCGTGCATCTAGATCTTTTTTAATTATTGCTAACTTAGAGAGAAGCCAAAGAAGACATGGAGATTGACAAGATAGCTCAGCATTTGACAAGATATGTAATGAGTGAATTATTCATTGTCTATTGGTCTTATATAATAATATTCCTTTTGCTTCATTACATAATTCATATATAAATTTCAAATAAATTTTTTCATAATATAGTTGAAATTAATATTAACCATTACATTGTTAAAATTCAGTATAATATCTCCATTACAAAAGTACAAACAAAAAGTACTTGAACCATAACAAATCCTATTACAATGTTCATTAACATACAATTAATTTCTTTTTCTCTTTTCTCAATAAATTTATGTCCTTTGTTAAAAGCTTCATTTATTCTTCAAACTCTTTAGTTGTGCTTGTTTTAATCTCCTTCTTTAACATTAATAATTCATTCCTTAATTTTTTAATCACTTGAATGAATCTCATGGTAAATTCTTCATCTTACCATTTGAAAAAGTTACATCTAAAACATTCTATTTCATTAAGAAAACCTTAAATACAAGTTTAACATTCAATTGCATTAATTAAATATCAATAAATTCTCACCAAATAATTGGGGAATCCATAAAATCTATGACCAAGATCGCTATATGAAGTCCTTAATAGAGCCTTTAACCCACAATAGCAAGCAACATTACCTAAATTTGAACTCACTATTGTAATAGTCAATGATGATGATTCCATCTGCATATTAAAGAAGTAAATTTTCCTACAAAGACAAAATCAATGCCAAATATTAGATAATCTTTGTTAGGTGGTGAATATAAAAATCCTAACTGCCCTAACTTTTCCAACATATCATCACGCAAGTCACTTCAATATTAGGTAATTGTATTCAAACAACTTCAACTCTTCTGTATGACATCCTAATCTTCTTTGTTGTAACAAAAATATTTTCTTATCTTTGATTACTTAACTTTATCATAATTTTATCTTTATCTGGTAAGTTACTCAAAATACTTGAACTATTTCATGCAATATACTCTCCATGTTTAATATGGTATCAGAGGTATATGTTTTCTCCCAATACAAAATATAACTTTAAGTACTATGGTTACTTCTAGCCAAATCATTTCATTCATTTCCATTTCCTCTAATCCTACCATTGCTCATTATACGTTCTCTTTTAAACTAACACCAAAGAATCACTTAACTTAGAAAACTCAGTTTATTCCACTCTTAAATTATCACTTTAATATCAGTTAATTGTATTCAAACAACTTCAACTCTTCTATATGACACCCTAATCTCATTTGTTATGAAAAAAAAAAATTCTTATCTTTGATTACTTAACTTTATCCTTATATTTATCTTCATCTAGTAAGTTACTCAAAATACTTGTACTATTTCATGTAATATACTCTCAGTGTTTAATATGGTATCAGAGGCATGTGTTTTCCTCCAATGAAAAGTACAACTTCAATTACTATGGTAACTTCTAGCCAAATCATTTCAGTTTTTCCCATTTCTTCTAATCCTACCACTGCTCGTCATACATGCTCTTTCAAACTAACACCAAAGAATTACTTAGCTTGGAAAACTAAGTTTCTTCCACTCTTAAATTATCCAAACCGCAACTCATTTATTAATGGCACACCACTTCCTCCAAGAATCATAAACTCCATAATTGATCATACCATTCTACCTGATTTTTACGTTTAGTTCAAGAAAGATCAAATATTTTATCTTATACTGGCTTTTCTTTTCATTAACTAAAGAAAATTTCCCTTATAACACTTAAAGAAAACTATAAAATTTCCCATTGATGTAGACGAAAGCTTAAAGAAGCAGTAACACTCAAGGGATCAACAACTCCATTGTCCCCACCATGGGACAATATCAATCAAATATACTTGAATTTAGGAAATTAGTCTTAAAGTATACAGAACACCTTTAAGCATGGTGAAATCAATCAAAATGAGGATAGTTTCATAATGTATTTCTAATTCTTCAAAACATCTTTAACAATTTGAATCTTTTTAATAATTATAAGTGAAAAATTATCATATCATTAATATGTACTAAATAGACCTTGATAAACATTCTTGATTGTTATACTAAGTAGTTAGAACCATAAAATGGAAAGATGATAGCCGATTGTAAGAATATAGAAGGCCTAATCAAATAATTCAGTTCTCTAATCTTTCATATCTAATAGTTCCCTTCATTTTCAAGACTAATAAAACACTGCAACCATGGATTATACAACTCCTTGTGCACTGGTAACAAAAGCCACATTGCACGGAAAGCATTCCATTTAAATTCTTCTCACTTCATGTATGTTATTTCAAAGAATATTTGAATCTTTTCAATAATTATAAACAAAAAATCTTGATAAAGAAAGAGATACTACCAATAATCCCCATAAAAAATAATAAACAGTTTATTGCTTATTCAAGGATGAAAGATCATCAAAAGGGCAAAAAGGCTACCATTCTTTTGGTGCCAGTTGAATCACACCCATAGAAAAGCTCCCCTTATAAGAGCAACTGTTAGACAAAGATGCTTGTGGCAGTTACTCTTGGAATCTAGTGACTTGGACTTTGTCATGAGGGCAGCTGAGAGATTCAACGCAGATATAAAAACTGACGAATGAGAGCGACTGAGGTATTCCAAATGGTGAGAGAGGTGATAGGGATTTTAGCCAACCTTTGACAACTTTAGGGATTCCAGCCAACCTTCGACAACTTTAGGGATTCCAGAGACACAAATACAAACATAAACACAAACACATACCCAGGAATAAGATGATGGATTGTTTTTGTTAAGTTTTGGTAAGTTATTTTCTAATTAGTTAAGTTAATTAGTTTGTTTAAGTTAAGAAATTACTTTGGATTAATTAAATATGGTGGCTTTCACATGTCTAAAATTAATAAAATTTGTATTTTTAATGAAAATGGGCCTTACATTGTCATGTCAAACTGACATGATAATGTGGGGCTTGTAAATGAAATAAATTAATATTAAAAAATATTGGTCATCGCTGACCTGGTAGAAAAATTACGACACCATCAAACTGTCAATTTTTTCATTATTATGGGGTTATATTTAAACATATTCTAAATGTTAGGGTCTGATATGTACTCTCTAGAACTTTAGCATTAAACTTGTTGATTTTTGTAAAACTTAGGGTCAAAATTGACCCTTTTGTCAAATTTCTTTGTTAGATTTGACTTTAACGTAAAAGATTTATTTGGTCCTATCTCTAAGATTCAATACAATGCATATTATTTATGTCAGGAACTATTTATACATATGATTTCTTAATCCCTATATAACAACAACAACAATCCTTATATTGTAGTACACAGCCTTACCCCTAACTAACTTAATCCCTATATATGGAATCTAAATTGAATCAAAATGCTTTCAAATTTTAATTCAAACATGAGAAAGAATCATAAATTACTCACAGGAAAACTTGGGACTTTTAATACATTAAAGAATCAATTCATTCTCATAGTTTTAAGATTCATCTCATCTCATTCTATCCCATTTTATTTCATACTAAGATAAAGAAAATCAATAACAATAAAGAAAGAACATAAAATAAAGAAATCATTGTCATAGAATTTAAATCTTAGTGGAAATCCTTTCTTTTGTCTCCAAACTTGCTATCTTCTTATCTTAAGGTGCTCTAATATGTTCCTCTAATGATGTATTTTTCCATTTAATTATTGTCCCCTTTGTGTCTCCCTGTCTCTTTTATAATTGAAATCCTAGAATTTCAAAACAACTAACAAACACGGATCTAACATGGACTCATGTTAGACTTATGTTGGACCTATATTCCCTCCCTGCACAAAATTCTCAATTTACAGAAAAATCACTTCCAACATAAATCCATAACATGGAGCTTATTCCTTGACATCAAACATGACTTTAACAAGGTGTTGTAATGGTTATCCATGTTCTAAACTTTTCCTCTAAAATTATGCCAAAACTTTTGTCACTCGATTCCAATTTGTCCAAATTTGTTTCTTTTTCAATGGAGAGAAGACCTGTTAACAAAATATAATTCATATTGAGAATTAAATCCTACAAAAATCATCTTAACATAAGCAAATTACTATCAAAATTATGTTTAAAATATAGTCTAATTAGCCTTTATTATATATCAAGGATTTAAAAGAGAAGCTCATATTTGTAGCTTTATAATGAATTTTATAAATTAATAATAAAGGAATTATTCATATATTCATATTAGAATTAAGAGTTGTTATTTTTAAACTAAAGCATCTGGAATGTTTTATCTATAAAAGATATTGTTAGGTCTGGATGGTAATCAAATGAAATAGGATCATTGCAAAGACTAACTTTGAGAAGAAATCTTTGAAGTCATAGAACTTGACATCTCTTAATACTATTAAATTGAAGTATTTAATCCTTCTTTGATTAATGGTTTTATTCCTACCTGTAATAATTCTATATAAATATAATTAAAAATTGTATCTTTATATTTATTCATAGAATTTGTGATAAAAATGTATATTCTCAAAAGATTTGTCTCTTCCTTCTATTTTAATTATGTAATCCAATTTTTAGAAAAAGTTAAACTTTGATAATTAATGGATTTAGTCTTTTTTACTTTAGGAATTTCTCAATTATCAACATATTTTTAAAAATTTTCAATTATTTTATTACTATTATTATTAACAACTCTTTCATTAGTGCTAGCAGTGTAGGTGTTAGAAGCAGACTTGGTTCTTATACATAAATTCATTTGTAGAAAAAAAAAATTTCTCTTGTTATGAGTACAAGCAAACAAACGGGTTTATTGTCTGTAACGACTTATATCAGAACCATTAACTCTAAGTAAAAAATAATATTCTGAATAAATAAAATGTTATTAGATCTTTATTCTTCCCAAAAATTTTAGCTTTGATAATAATAGAAATTTATTTACTATAAAAAATTCTTTTATTTGAATTTCAGGTAATAATAATAATATTTATTTAGCATATGTATGACTGAAATGTAAACACTAACTAAATGTAGTGACGACAATAAATCGACCGTTCACTTTTTAAAAAATAATTTTTTCAAATTAAAAATATAAAATAATATTTTTTAATTAAATTTGGGTCTAAACTATCTAAGCCTAGATCGACCTGAAGCTCAACTCTATAGGTCTCAAACCGTTCTAAACCTTGACAATCCAATTAAAAATACCGGATGCCAATTGCCATCCTGACCAGTAATATGGATACCATACCGTACCGGCCGGTACGTACTGTATCGGTTAAAATTCGGTACCGAAATATTAGTTTCGGTACCGAAATATTAGTTTCGGTACCGGATTTAAATACCGGTCGGTACCGGCCGGTACCATAAATATCGGGCAAATATCGGCCGGGATCGGGCAT
>JANQBM010000007.1:3060546-3078736 GCA_025594535.1 Erythroxylum domingense
TATTTCATATTAATTGTAATTATTATTTATTATTTTGATTTTTAGAAACAGGGTTAAAAATATACAGTACAACTGTACAATATAATAATAGGCTATTTTGTAATTTTTTTAAAAATTCAAAGACTATTTTATAAATTTAAAAAATTAACCGAAACGGTATCCGGTATTGACCGGTACCGATACAGTACCGTACTAGAACCTAATCCGGTACTAAATTCAGTACGGTATTCATAACATTGATCCTGACTGAATGAATGAAATAGTAATTATTCTTTTGTCAAAATTCATGTTGGGCTTTTTATAGTAAATAGTTCAATCTAAAAAGTAAATAGTTGTACTAATTCAATCTATAGTATAAAAATTTTAAAAGTATATTACTTTCTAGCAGACAGTAGCATTTATGGGACAACTGTTGGCGTCGAGCCCAAGGAAAGGATAGATACGACCTCTGGGTCTAGTTGTTTGTCCCAGCCTTTCATCGGGCTTATTTGATGAGCTTCTCCTCAACTCAACCTCCTGGCTGCCTAACTTGATGTGAGCAATAATAACCAAATGCCAAACCAACTTTTAAGTTTTACTCTGGAATGCAAAATTTACTATTCCTATAATATTCAACAATTTCAGTATCAATACATTAAAATAAGAATCGAAACATTTGATGTGGTATATTAGGATGTCTAGTTCTTGTACTTGATTCCTGGCATGCCTAGTCAATCTTTTATATATAATTCTAAAATCACACTAAAATATTAAATTGGATGTTTAAAATGTTAGATAAATTTATTAAAGAACACATATTTTGTGATTTAGTTTTCCAAGTGTTTAAATTCTAATAGTTATTTTAAAGTGTTAAATATGTATGATCTCCCTAAAGTTTAAAAAACTACTAAAGTGGTCTTTCATTTTTAAGTCTTCTTGTGGTTTTGATATTCTGATACTCATTCCCCTTACTGTCAAATGTTTGTTAAGAACCATAATTACCTATACAAAAATGACGCCATTTTTAAATGATACAGTATAAGTTTCACCAATGTTCCATGTAACCAATGATGTTGTGTGGGTTATTATGTTTTGCTTTATGTGGCGTTGTTTATCATATGCTAGATGACACCACATAAAGCAAAAAAAAAAAAATGTGCAGTGAAAGATATCTAAAATAGTAGCAAGGTGGAAGTCGAGGAAGACTCATACGTTGCTAGGATTCATAAATTTTTAGGCTAGAAGAGAAGAACTCACGAGGAAGACTCATACGTTGCTAGGATTCATAAATTTTTAGGCTAGAAGAGGAGAACTCTCAAAAAAACTTGGTTTCATCATTTCAATCCGTAGAAAGGACAAAAAGTGCAGAGAAGCTTGGTGTACGAAAGAGCATGCTTCCCTTCTTCATTCACTACAAAAATGAGAATAATTTTACATTTTTGTGATATCGATTGGCCAAGTGATATCATATGGTGGCCTTTTCGCTTACCGTTGGATGATGCTTAGTGTTTAAATTGTTTATAAGATGTAAGCATCGAGTAAAAATGTAATGAATATGGAACTAGGCTCTTAGTCATTATCTATTCTAAGGGCGTATCTATATTTCTAATGCTTTATTGTACACTTATAATGAAGTTTTCCTAATTCTATAAAGGTTGTAAAGACTGTACCATAGGGCATCCCAATTTTTTCATTAGTACTGCAAATTTAGTATTTTATCTTGAATTGTAAATCAATAGACAAAAAATAAAAGTAGTATTAATACTGTAATGCCTTAGTGGATAATTTTATGGATCTAAATTTTTCCAAATACTCGTGCCTCCTTCAATTTTGTTTCTTAATCACAAATGTTTAGCTTTGTAACACCCATATACGGAACCTACAACCACCCACGCACATGACACCCAAAATTCCTATACATATATATTCATGGCATGCAATTCTATCCAATGTTGTACATGTATATATTACAAAATTTCTTATCTCTTATTTTTCTAATGACATAAATTTCATGCAATATTCTTAATTATATTAGGAGTTATACCAAAAAAACTACAAATTGTATGAAAACAAGGACAGCAGCCAGACCTCAACTTCAAACTAGAATTCAAAAATCTTAGAAGCATAATCAAATTTCGGTTCCTTCAGAAAAGTTTTATAGCTATGTCTCTATTTTAATCTTCGACTTGAATTATCCAATTTGGAGGCCTACAGGCCAAGATATGACCAATTTACAAAAGTCTGGTCAGTAGAACCTATCCATCTAGTGAGGTACATATCCCAAATCATTTAACTTCAGTCTTATTATGCAATAGCAACACAAAAATACATCCAATTTAACAAACACATCCCATTTGCTTACGGAATACTTATTTTATCAATTCCCCTTACATCAAGCTCATAAATCCTAGCAATTATATCAAAAATCCCCGTACATATTTCATGTCTAAGTACGTATGTTCATGCCAACACAAATAAATTACCCATTTACCTATGTCTTTTACATTAAGTACTATTATATCTCTTACTATACTTAGATGCACTCAATTCGTTATGTTCACTTCTTAATATACCCTAGACATACTATAATACTTTTAGGATATATGTTGGGGCCTTATAAGCTTCATGTGAGCATACTTATACTTAAGAAGAATCTTACTTGCTTTTTATCTTTAGTTTTGATTAAAATGATAATTACATGATTCAAGCAATCAAATCTATGACCATATTTGTTTAGATTCACAACTAGGTGTCATAATTCTTATTAGATGAATGCAATATATGTATAAGTTACTTTTGATCTTTTAAAAAATGAGTTAGAAAAATTGCCAAAGCATAAGTTGATGGTTTCTAATTAGCATAATATATCCATAATTAAGCATTTAATGAATCCCCATTTATTCATACTTCATATATGTATGTAGAAGATGAGCCTTTTGTAATAAAAAATGTCCAACTTATTTTCATTTCTTGCATGTTACCTAGCCTCTAATCCTTGTTAAAATAGTCCCTTCCTCTATAGCTTCACTAACTTTCCTTATTCTCTTTTTCTTTGGCATTCTATGTCTTTTCTTATAGGTGGGAGGATTGATCTTCTATATATGTTCTTCTCTAGTTACTAGATAGAATTGTACACTAATAATGGATTTATGCTCTTCTAAAAACTCCTCATATATGCTTCTTTAGTGTATGACTCATGCACAAAATCCTTAAGGTATCCTCTCTCCCAAATAATCATTGAAATGGTATGGCTACAAGTGATCTTATTTAACTCCCATCTCATATATATGCATTCATTTGTTTTAAGGTTCACTACATAATGACCATGTATATACTACTTAATTTCAAATTTTCCATGACGTACCATAAATGAGTTAAGTTATTAGTAACATTTGAGTAAATAGGTATCAAATGAAAATAATATTATTGCATGCAAAATGATCCAAATAATTGGTAGCCTCCTTCCTTTTTTTCCCAACTTTGACTCTATGTTAGGAAATATCTGGTCATTGTATACAGTCATTTCTTGCTTCTTTTAATAAAACCTCTTCATGATAGCTCTTCTCATCACTTCCAAGCAAGTTAAGATTGGTTTGTCCTTTATATTTCCCAAATATGCATTAAAACACTCTACTCTATTGTTTGAAAATAAATCACTAGTTCATCTTTTATCAAATGCATATTTTCCCCAACTCTTCTTAAGAATATTTGCTAAACAATCATATGCATCCTTTTTCATGCTCTCCATCTTACTCATTTAATGCTTATAATCTTGTTGTGTAATCTGAAGCAAAACTCCACATCTAGTCCTTATTAATGACTGAAAGCTTATAGTTATTTTGTACATTGGCCCATAAATGTCTAAAGCAATAACAATGGTCAAAATATGCATATTATACTCAAATAGTTACTGTAGATCCTAGATCAAAAGATTAAGATATGATCAATAAGAAATCAAGGAAAAAATGAAAATTACATTAAGAATATTCCATTATGTTATCTTTTGTCTATAACTTTGAACACTCACAATTGATCATTGCCAATATCATCAAATAAGCTTCCCAAAAACTATTTCTAGCTCTTTTTATTCTCAACTATTACCATAACCCAAGCCAATAGAAATATATTATCAATTGGATATTTTCCAATGACTATTAGTAGCTACTTATTATAGCATACCTTCAAATGATAACCATTAATATGCAATTTCAGCATAAAGTGATGCAATTCCAACATGATACAATGTCTAGAATCTAGAATTTGGTAAGTTAGATGGGTCAGATGATGGAAGCTATCAACTGTCTAGCATCACAAAGCGAAGAGACGCGACTATCCCAGGTTGAGGTATACTCAAGGGACGTTAGCGCAAACACCTTATAGAGTGGAAAGGAGTTTGAGAACTACTTAAGGAATTGCTTATGAAGAAGAAGTGGAGAAGGAGCTCGAAGGAGAAAAGGATGTGTCATTTAGTTCAATGGTAAATACTAAGCTCTAAGCTCCTAATTGTTATTAACACTAACCCTTCACCTTTATGTAGTAGGTTGGAGAAATTAAATAAGGAGGAAAACGGTGAAGAGACATTTGAGATATTCAAAGAGTGCAAGAACCCAGTAGAAATTAAGATTTTGAAAATAGGGAAGATGTTGAATGTGAATGTTCCTCAACTTAATTAGGCTGTATCTTGAACAAACTTAAGTGGAGAGAACGCAAACTGTGACACCTGAAGATCATAATTTTGTCATATAAGGAGGAAAGTGTGGAGTCAAGCCAGCGACACTAAATAAAGGCGCTGCTTGGAAGGCAACCCAAGGGAAGTTCATTTATTTTCCTTTACATTTTTTGAATTTGTTTCTTATATGCATGTTTATTTTTAATTTTTTTTACCGATTTTAAGTTTTCAATTAAAAAGAGAGAGAATCAAACAAACAATTTTTCTTTTTCTGTTGCTTCTAAGACTATATAGTCATAATTAAAGAGTGAATGGACTAGAAAAATCTATGCCAACTTGAACATGTACTTTTACTCTTATGATTGGTAATATGCATTAGCTTTATAAGAGTAGTGACTAGTGGTAGACATAAGATAGTGAGATTTTGAGCCTTTATAGACTGACACATCCATATTACTCTCTTTATCCTTTGTTTATATGTGAGCTTTATGACATGTACATCCGGACTTTGCTTTGATTTTCTATTCAAGACTATATTTTTGTCACATGCATTAATATGGAAATGAAAAAGGCATTCTTTATTTCATGAGTTACATTAACCAAATAGCCTACCTATTGATATGAATTTTCCCTTTGTTAAACCCCCTTGAGCTTTATTTTCTTTTTTTTTGTGTTTACCACATTACATGCCTCAAACCTAACCAAATGTCCTACTCAAGTCTTAAAGCTAATGGAGCGTTTTTTTTATTTTTGATGTTTTTGGATGCACAAAGTATAAGTGTGAGGGTGTGAATATATGTAGGTTGGTTATAATTATTGGAATTTCATTTTATCTCTTATCAA
The DNA here is from genome assembly GCA_025594535.1 of Erythroxylum domingense. Classification (NCBI taxonomy): domain Eukaryota; kingdom Viridiplantae; phylum Streptophyta; class Magnoliopsida; order Malpighiales; family Erythroxylaceae; genus Erythroxylum; species Erythroxylum domingense. The sequence goes on from JANQBM010000007.1 coordinate 3,066,038, forward strand.
TGAATTCCAAATGTTGATGTAGCTTCTTTCAATATATATATATGGAAAAAGAGAAAAGAAAAAGAAAAAAGAAAAAAGATGTTTAAATAAAAGTATCAAGGACGAAATGCTTTTTTTTGCAAAGTTATTCATTATTAGTTTCTCCTCCTAAAGTTGTATGGAAAGGGCGATTTGAGTATGATGCATATAAGATAGATGTTGTTTTGAAGGATTGATAAGTGAAGATTACATTGGATTTTTGTAGGTAGTTTAGTATGTTTAGTGGTTAATTTGATTGTTTAGCGTGTGTTTGGTTAAAAATTGTGTTAGTTCATAATTATTTGTGTTTTAAGTATTTTTTGGGTGAAAACATGTATTTGAGCATCAATTTTATATATATAAGGTGTCGTGAGGACATTCAGAGGAGCATCAGAGAAGACCCGCCCACCCGGGCAATAACCCAAGGGCCACAATCGTGACACACTAAACTACCCACAAAAATACAATGCAATCTACACCTATTATAATTATTTGTGTTTTTAGTGTTTTTTGGGTGAGAACATGTATTTGAGCTTCAATTATATATATATATATATATATATATATATATATGAGGTGTCGTGATGAGTTAGTATTTTAGGGCATTTAGAAGAGAATCAGGAAGACTCGGGCAATAACCCAAGGCCATGATTGTGGCAAATATGCCATGATCGTGACAAAAGCTCAAGCATAGGGTCACGATTGTGGGGAATTTGCCATGATCGTGACAGAGAGTCAAATAAGCTGGCCATTATCGTGGCCTGCGCGTAGATAGATGCGGGGTCGCTTTTGGATTTAAATTTTCGAGGGACATTTCAGACCCAAAAAAGACACGAGGGTTACCTTAATTGGAAAAGACTATAAAAGCATTATGATGTAACCTTAGAAAGGAGCTTTACAATCAACCTCCATTTGGAAACCCTAAAAAGGGAGAGAAAGAAGGGAGAGAGACAAGAAGAAGAGGAAGAAGGAGGAAGAAGAAGTGGATCCCGACGTCATTGCTCCCTGGATCAGGTGGTATCCCGATGCCATTACCTTCCCTATTTGTACAACCTAAGTTCCATTTTCTATTCATTTCCTTTCTCATTTAAATGTACAAAGTTAGGATGGATTACATGGAAATGGATTTCAGGTTGTTGATAATGTTCTAAACTGTCCTTCAGGATTTTAATTTGAGTTACTGCTAATTTATTTATTTTGTGTTTATTAGTTTGGGTGTTGTGATTGATTAATTTATTTGTATGTTTTGATAACAAACTGAGAGGGTAAGCCATATAAAAATGATTAGATCAGATTAAAGAGAGTTAGGTGATCTAATTGACCACTTAATCAATCTAATCGGTAATTTCATGGAGAGAGATCCTATGCGAGACCTAATTGTTTATTATAGAGCTTTAGAATTAATTAGAATTACGGGTAATTTATGAATTGAGATATTACAAGTTCCATAATTCGATTAGGGTTTACAATTTAGGATTTAACGGTTATAGAACCCTACGACCGTCTCGAACCAATACCACATAAACATATAAATGACTAGATTAGAATTAATGATAGGTAAAATCCCCTCTCTCATAACTTGATTAACTCTCTTAATGGATTTCCATTGTGACCTTTGTGACTGCTCAATTTAATTCTGCTTTATTGAAATTTTCGTTTTACAATTCTTGAATAAATTTCTCATTTCTTTTTATTCTTTTTTCTGAGCCTTAGATGACTTAGGATTAGGCTAGTACCCTCCTCATGGAGTCAACCCTTCAATACTAAAAAGTACGACCTATGCGCTTGCGAATTATTGAGGGTTTTATAAATTGTAAAACTTGCTTAACAAGGACCAACACTTATAGTTATAATGTACTGTTTGTCATCAATTGTATGAATGATTCCTTCTAATTCCTTATGTTTTATGTGGTTCCTAGTGTGAGAGCTTGAATTTGAGCCTTGAAATATGGTTTTTGCATAGCTGATGGTACCCAGTTATGAATGAATGTTAGTTTTTGCACTTGATGTTGCATTGAGTGTTACTTTTGTTTCACTAACTTTAATGGCTTTTATGCTACATTACCCAAATACATCTCAACTTAACCTTTACACACATTACAACCTTAGAAAATACAATGATTCATGATTATGCATATGAATCCTAGTGATGGAGAAATGAAATGATATGCAAAGTTGTGGAATGTTATGATCATAAATGGTATTTAAGTGTACCTATGAATTTATCTTAATTAAAAACATTTTGTCAAGTCTACTCCTAAATTGCTCACTTTTTAAAGGCGATGATTGTTGATTGATCATGAGTAGAAGCATTGAATGTTGAGTTCTTGCTATGGTTTTAGAAGTTAGTTCTTTTTGCCTATAACTATATATTCTTGAGAAATATGGAAAATGAGTAAATGTTTTGGATTGTGACTTTATTTTGATGATATTACTCGAGGACGGTCAAAAGTTAAGTGTGGGGAAACTTGATACGTTCTTAATTTTTGATACATTTAATCCATGACATTTAGTGATTAATGCTTTAAAATGCTTAAAACATTGACTTTAATTCATATTTGATTTTAGGTACAATTCGGAAGCATAATGGCTAAAGTGATTTGAAAGCACGCTCGTTGAGTCGTTATTTTAAGATTCATACTCAATTGCCTTCGTGGAATAAGAAAGAGAAGGATTAGAGTGAATAGAAGACAAGAAAATTCATAAAATGATATATGAGGCATCACGAGACTCATGACCATACAACACAAGTCATGACCATGAATCACATGTCATGGTTATGACTCAAGTTGTCATGCCTATGACTTAGCATGCATGGGCGTGACTCAACATGCATAGGTATGGCAACCATGCTCACACCCACGCAATGAATGCTCACAACCGTGAGCTTCATTGAGGCCATTCATGACCATAAGTCATCAAATTATGCCTGTGACTTTTATGTCTCATCTGCCCAAACCCTAGTTTTCACTATAAATAGAATAAGTTGACGACAAAAAGAAGCATGAATCGTCTTGAGGAGTGAGGTCTCAGTTTTAGACTATGAGAAGGGGAAAAACTTTCATTCTTTAAAGACTCATAGAGTGCCAATCTTCCCAACACGGGTTCAGAGGTGATATCGTTGCCGAAGAACCTAGTTAAGCATATCTTTCATTGTGTTTATTGTTCTTTCTCTCTCTAAGGATTGATTATGTTATCATATGCTTATAGATTTGGTTTTTCATGTATGAATGATCGTTATTCTCATTCTTATTAGATTGTTTATGGATGACCATTGCTAGAATCTTAAATACAATACAAATCGTTGTATTTTTGGTTAGTTAGTAGCTACTAATAGTGTCAAATCATTAGGGATAATGTAACCTTGAATAAATGGCCCGAGCCCATGAGGTTGTTGCCTTGATTAATTTATTTTCTTAATTCATAGTGCAGCTACAAAATTAAATCTAGAGAGCACGTTCTAGGTTATTCGATAGTTAGGTTTGATTAAAGAGCTTGCTTTAATTAAACACGATCTAAGGGAAAACTGGGATTAATAAAGCTTATTGTTAACCTACAATGGATAAATGCTATGAGAGGTATGAGAATAACAATTCAATGAAGTATGCTTAATTATGTGTAGGCTGAGATTAAACTGATGACCGGGTCCCTAACATATTCATCACTTTTCTCATTTTTATGTTGTTTTCTTTAATTTGTTTTCATTAATTTAGTTTCATTTTATTTTTGCTATTTAAAAACCAACAAAACCCCCTTAACCTAAACACGAATTCTTTTCATTTCAAAAACTTTACACACACTCTCTATTGGATCGATCTAGACTCATCACTAGCTATAGTTTTAGGTATAGTTATTTTGTGTAATGTTACGATGCACTACTAATAAATCACTAGCTATAGTCTTAAGTTTAGTTATTTTATTGTAGTGTTACAACTAATCATTAGTACCTCACTCTGAGGGGTGGAAGATCTTACAACACTGTCATGTTGGACCTATTAAAGGGCACCATAGTGTAAATAGAATAGCTCAAAAGATCTTAGAGTTAGGTTTTTATTCGCTGTTAATTTTTAAAGTTGCCCAAAGGTATGTAACTTTATGTGATAGATTTCAAAGATCAAGCAATGTTTCTCACCAAGATGAACTACCTCAAAATTTCATTCTTCTAAGTGAAATATTTGATTTCTAGGGAATTGATTTCATGGGTCCATTTCAAAGTTCTTTTGGTAATAGATATATCCTATTTGTTGTTGATTATGTTTCTAAATGAGTGGAAGTGAAAGCTTTACCAATAAATGATGCTAAGGTTGTCATGAAATGCCTTAAAGGTTTTTCCCCCCTTATTTTGGCACACCTAGGGCGATTATTAGTGATAAGGGTATGTGTAATAGTTGGTTTCTAAAACTACTAAGAGTTAGAGTGTTAGATTACTTAGTCACTTGAATTACATCATATTAAAATGAATTTGGGGCATTTAGGATATGATTTTATGATTTCATTCATATGCATAATATGAGCAATACACGCCAGAATTTTGATTTAGAAAAATTACACTCAATTGACATGTTCCGGGTTATGAACATTTCAAAATAATTATGACATGATTGTGTATTTCTAATGTCTTGTATTTTGCTTTACCAATAAAAAGAATTGATGGATTACAATTAATAATTTGGATTTATTTGTCACAATTCAAAGAATGATGGATTAAAATGTACATTTAGACTAGGAAAAATTTAAAGTAGCAAGACAAATTAACATGTGAAAATTTAGGATGACTAAGACTATAAAATGAGTGACATTTGACAGTATACTTGAGTGACAAATGGCTTAAAGAATTGAGTGACAAATGGTAGAACAATTGAGTGACATTTGGCAGCTTAAAGAATGGAAATGTAGCTGGCTTAGACATTTAATAAGTGTCCTTAAACTAACCTTACACCTACACCACGTCACCAACACATTCAGCTCCATTGTAATGTTTCTGTTGTACTCTTTCCTTCTGCTTGCTCTCATAGTCGAATGCACACCTCCTTCACATCTTGAGTTTCGACTCTAAATTCTATCCATTACTACCTTGAAACCTTTGCCAATTTCTTTAGAAAGATAGCTATATGTTGTTGTCTTCTTTTTGTCTCTGCTGAAACTCATCTTACTCCCTCATAGTTCCTGAGATGATCTTGCATGCATATGAGGCAAAGCAGGCTTGATACATTGGGGTGGCATTTGAGTTGAACAAGTAAGTAAAGTACTGATCTAATGTGAAATCTGTCAGTAGAAATTATGATAACTGATTAGGGATAGATTGAATGTGGTATTGGTGTTAAAATTATGCTGGGAAATGATGAATGAAAGGGTTACCTTTTTGTTCTATTTTTGGATGCATGGAAACAGTAGTTTATGGGTTGTTATATGGATGATTTAAGTTAGGATTTGAAGTATAATTGATGATGAATTTATTCTAAAGATAGTTGTTATTGAAGTGTTTTCAACTATGGAAAAGTTAAGACTACATGCATGATGGTATAAAGTGAATGGTAATGAAACAAATGAGTAGATTTTTATGAGATTTAACGTAATCAATATGGAAGCTAGACAAGCATGAAATGAAGTAGCTTTAAAGCACATGAATTCTGGAAAAATTCAAGTGGTAATGATGTCTCAATTATGAGAAATTTGTGTTGAATTGAGGGAAGAAAGACAGTGCATGATCGTGGTCTGTTTACTTGCTTTTTATCACGATTGTGGCATGGTCCCCCACAATCGTGGGCCTAGTTCTAGATTGTTAATTTCTACTTTGTGTACATGTTGAACTAGCTGAGGAAAAGTCACTCTAAATTGGTGTATTTGGACTTGATTAAGGCTTGGAATGAACCTAGATTATGACTTGATTAATTGGTTAAGAGCTTGATAAGTTTAGGTTATTAATTAATTTCATAACTTAAAGAATGTAATGTTTTGATGTCAATGTATCCAAATCTGGAAATTATGATGTGTAAATGAATAAAGGTGTTCTTATGAACGCAAAAATGATCATAAGGATATGAGTAATGTGTATTAGGCATGAATGAATGAGCATTAAAGAACATGAGGTAATTATGAATGAGAATTGGAAAATTACATGAATATATATTTCTAGAAAAGTTTGGTGAATGTATGATTGATGAATTTGGAGTAAATCAAGCTTACTTAAGGTATAAACACATTGTAAACTAGTTGTATACAACTATAATGTTTGAATGGTCAAGATATTTATATAAGAATGTATACCCGAATAGTCAATTGAGCATGCATTAAAACATGACATATATACATGTGTATGATTGCATATTCATATGATTAAATAAATTAATGATTTGCGAACTATGTGTGTATTGTATGATGATAGATGCCCAAGGTGATCATCAATATCAAGACATTATTGGAACATCGAGGTAATAGCTTTTCTGAAGTATACTGTGAGTTAACTTAGATGTGTAAACTTATTTAAATGTTCTTTTGTATAAATTGTATGTTTAATATGGAACATGTGTTCAATTGATTGATAAATGTCAAACTTAGGTCTGAGGAGTTTGATATATGTGGTATGAGTACACAGAAATGAAACGAAACGAAAACATAGCATATGAATTGATGCATCTCATCACATTGAAATGCATAATCAAATAAAAGAGTTGTGACTAGAGTGACCGATGTATAGAAAAGAGCTTTGAGCTTATGATTACGAAAAAGAGCCTTAGGTTCAGATAATATGGACTCAGTATCCACAATGAATACGGGCCAAAAATGATCTCGATATCCACAACAGATACAAGACAGTAAATTGGGATGACAGCACTTGGTAACAATAAAAAAAATAAAAATGGAAACACATGTATCAAATGATTGAATTAAAATGAATTATTAAAGTGTTTTGAAATAGTGAATTACAATTGTAGTTAATGGAGGATGTGTTGTGATATGAAATGTTAGCTCACATGATATGCTTGTGGAAGTATAATAACTTTGATATACTTGTTTCTGTGACCGGACTTAAGTGAATACATCGATGATGGTTCACTCACTGAGTTTGTAAACTCATCAAAATTGCAATGTTGTTTTTCAGATTCAAAAGAGTTCTAGCTACTAAAGTGATATAGTAGAAGTCTAGTACTTGCATTTTGGGGACAAGAATGGCTCAAAGGTCTGATCAACTGAATCTGAGAACTCTAGTTAGAGTCTTGTGTATTAGCATCCCATTTCATGTCATATTTTTGGTACTAAGATTGAACTCATAACAAAATGTTGCGTAATGCAAATATGGATTCTAAATTGTAATGATACATCTGACTCTTATGTTTTTGAATGAAATGGGAAGAAATGAACATTTAGAATTCATATGATATTTTGATGCCTTTAATGAGTTAGATTGATTGTCCTAATGTACCATTTTCATAGAATATATTCTCGAATATCCTCTGGTATGTTTGAGCTTATGCTTTATGGGAGTGGTATGTTACAATATGCATTTTTGTAATATGCTATTTGAACAAGTTCTTAAAATGAATGGAATTAATCATAGAATTGTCACCCCATATCATCCTCAAACTAGTGGCTAAGTCGAGGTATCCAATAAGGATCGAATTTTAGAGAAGAATGTAGAGCGTAAAAGGAAGGAATGGTCAATTACATTAGATGATGCTTTATGGGCTTATAGGATGGCATATAAGACACCTATTAGCACTACACTCTATAGGATGGTTTATGGAAAAGCATGTCAACTGCCTGTTGAGTTGGAACATAAAGCATATTGGGCTATTATACTCATGAATTTTGATCTTCAAAGTGTAGGGAAAAAGAGAAATTCCAAATTAATGAACTGGATGAATGGCAGATGATGGCTTATGAAAATTTTAAAATCTGCAAGGAAAGAGCCAGAAGTTATCACGACTGAATAATTAAGCAATCATAAGAATTTAAGGAGGGAGATCAAGTCACAACTATTGCCTAAGATTATTTCTTGTTAAGCTTAAATCAAGATGTTCTAGACCATTTATTATGGAGAAAGAACTTCCATACGTCGTAATCGAGGTGGGTTATCAGCCAAAGGCACTTTTAAAGTTAATGGCTATTGAGTGAAGTTATGTCTTGGAGGTGAGCTTAATAATAATAACGAAAATATCAATTTAACAAAGCCACCTTAATTATAAAAGATACGTCAAGCTAAAGACTTTACCAAAGCGTTACTTGAGAGGCAATCCAAGAACTATGATTTACTTTTGTTATATTTTATTTCTTAATTAGTCTTCATTTTCATTTGTTTTTATCCTTTTTATCCTTTTCTTTTTTATTTTGAAATGATGTAGTTTACTATTTGATGGATCAAAAATCAGAAGAAAATTGTCATAGTCAGGAAAGTATCACTAAACTTTTCCCTTATTATATATTGTGTACATTAGGGGCAATGTACAACTTTAAGTGTGGGGAAGAGTTTAATGAATTTATAATGATTTCTTTAAGCTTATTATAATATTGATTATAATATTTTATAAACTGATATCTTGAAATTGTTGAAATTTGTCCATTAATACTCTATTTTATTATTAAATATTGATTGAATAGATATGCAAAAGGATTATAGTTAGAACTACTCTTATAAGTCATATTTTTATTATTCATTGAAATTGATAAATTTAATGAAAATTGCATATTATTTACGCAAATAAATACCTTTCTTTTTCTTGAGCTTTTAAGCCTAAAAGCAAAATTTGAAAACATTTTATTTCCTTTTAGGTGTGTTATCATGCATAGTTGAATAATTCTATAACTTACTTTCATTGTGCTAACTTGGAATCACTGAAGTGATAAAGGCACTTAGATTAAAACAATTTATTTTAGCCTATTTCTTTTATTATTAAATACCATGTTTTCTATTAATATCTCTTTCTTTTTTTTACAATTTTATTTGATGTTTGTAATATTTACATAGACTTATTCTAGATGAACTTATTGAATAATTTAAATTATATATTTTATTTAATTTTTATTATATATATTAAGATGAATGTTTATGCATTCTTATTTTTCTTATAATGTTTTCTATCACATACATCATAAGTAAAGTTATTTTAAAGATTTGATCTTAAATATAAATAAAAAATAATTTGTTTGAAATATGAGAAACTAAATGTAGGTTTTTAACCTACAGGGTGAAGTTAAAAAAGCTTTAAACGATTGTGTATCTACTTAAAGATATCATAAAAAGTCCCTTACTTTACTCAATTTTACAATGCTAGTCCAAACTTTGAAAAATGACACTAAAATGCTACAACTTTCAATTTGCTGTAAAAATAACTCGACATTAAGTTCTTTGTTAACTGTGATGACGTGGATTAATTTTTTATCACGTGTGTGACACATATTCTGATGCTGTCATTTATGAAATTAATTATTTGATAATTTTAAAATTTTAAAATTTTAAAAATTCCTAAAATGAATCTAATCGTAAAGGACTATAATATGTATATGCTCTGCTTCATACACTCTACCAAGGTTATCTTTACGTCCTATCTATGCCTCCTTACTTTATTATGATCGTGCCTCTTTGCTATATTATGGTTACCTCTCCTTGCTCTATTGTGAATTTATCGAAATTTAAGGTCTAATACCATGGATTTCTCCATTTTTTGTTATTTATTTCAACTTGATTTTTCTATAGATTTCTATATGTGTGAGGGTAACTTTAGATAAATTAAAAATCTTAATTTCTTTTATTACAATGATGTGTGCTACCATTATTCTACTCAATCAACTTCATTCTGATGTTATTTAGACCCATATCAAAATTGTACATTCATCACTAGTTAAGGTCATCATTTGAAGGTTAGCTAGGCTCCAACTCATGCAATTAACTGATCTACAGTGCCCATTGCCAAGATTAGTTCTCTAGAGCCTTAGTAAGTGAAGCAATGTATCAAATAATGTATCATTCCAGTAAGTAAATTACTCTCTATTCGTATATTACTATATTTGGATAGTACTATCTTATACATAACAAGATTATCATTTTTAATAGAAGTCATAAAATGCACATATGTTGTTAACTCACTAATCATCTACTTGAAAAGGTTCAAATAACTAATATATTAGTCATTTATGACTAATTTTGGTCTGCTCTACATTAAGTTGTTAGGATGCAAGCTAGCTAACTTTACAAATAAATATAGGATATGCCAAGTAAGGCAGGTAACAAAATTTATCATATTTTGTGGAAAAATTGCTATATATAACATTGATCTTATTTTGAACCTTTTTTTTTATATATATATAGCAACATGCTACTTTGTTTTGACATGTTTCTATCTAAAATATAAGTAATGAATTGGTCTTCTTTTAATGTTTTATGGAATCTCCCTAGTAAACTCTTGCTTACCATATGTTCCTCAACTTGGCAACTATTGGGAAACTGGGAGGAGATTTGATGTCATCCATAGTGAAATAATAACAAAAGTTTTCATATTTTGATTTCCCAAAAACCAATATCACTTTAATTCTATAAAATGATTAAAAATAAATAATAATAAAGCATGAATCTTAATTCGTATCTTATTTCAAAGCCTGATCCTTTTCTTGTTGTATCCTATAAACTATTTCTAAAACTGATTCATCTTAACCACTGTAGCAACACAAGTGTCCAGCCTCTAAAGGTATCTACAAAATAGGTTGAGAGAACTTTATAATAATTTTTATACATTTTAATAATTTAATAGAAATTAAATTCTAATTTTAATTAAAATTTAATTAGAATTACAAATAATTCTAATTAAATACCAATTATGCCCAAATAAGATCCAATATATTATTTTGATCCTTATTTATTAAATATCTCGTATTTAATCATAAAGCTTCTCAAACTTTACAATCAAGTCAATATTGATTAAAAAAATATTTGATCTCTTCAACCCATTCTTTATATGAGACCCATTAGGTTCCCAAACATTTTAACAATGATTACAAATTATAATTCTAATTCATAATTAGAATTAGATAAATTAAAACTCATTTTAATTTATCTTTAATTCTCTAATTAAACAATTTATAATCATGAATAAAGATTGACGTCTAGCAACATCATGACCACCAAAATATTTAAGACTATCAAAGGAGTTTGACTAACCTTTTTGTGCATCTATTTTTTTGTATAATTCAATCATTTCATCATATAATGTTCTTATTAGACATAGAGTACGAAATTAATGTCTACTCTATTTTGAGTTCAATCATATTAGTTCTCCACCATTAGCTATTGATTTAATTAATGACATTTGTAAACTATTTACAAACCGTCATTCTACCTTAGCTAAGGATTTCTCGAATCAATACTAATTGAGAACAATAGAACATTCTCACTAATTATTTTAGGATGATGAATCATATCTTAATCACTCAACTACCTCCATATAGTTTATGCTACATTCAATGACTACCGACTAAACTACCTATAATTAGAATGGGTCATAAGTAGTATCAAAACATAGCAATTCCTATACAGGATAACTTTGGAGACCTCAATTCAAAGGATGACTAATACAATCATCACAACGAGAATTTCTGTAGATATATAAGTAATGTTCCAAATGGATTTCTCATATCAGGTCAGTTCAATGAATTTGTTCTTTGACAAGCACCCGCACATTTGTATATATATCTCTATAACTTTAGTCTATGAGATCGATTACTTCCTTTATAAGGAAAAATAAAACGTGTGCTAATCTTTTTTATGTTCAATTAATGTCCAGTCTTAATAGAACAATTGTAACACTCGACTCTTTGAGCCCTTTTTGTATCGTTTATACTTGGAGATACTATTTTATATTGACATATACATGGTTGTATCTTAGTTCAAAAATGTATTTAAATTCTTTCGGTATTTATGCCGGTGATATATAATGTTATATGCCCTTACATCAACTTAGAGTTCATCGTTATGCGAAATCTTGGAGATTTCTAACATATAAGCTTCTAAGTATGTAAAATCGATTCCATTGGATGGATATGGCCATGGTGGCCGAGTTAAATGTATTCTAATGCCTTAGAGGTGATTAGACATGATTTATAGACCTATTGGACACTTAAAAAGCTTAATTGGAAAAGTTGATGTACATAAGGACTTATTTGCAAATTGTTAGAAGTTAAATATAATTTTTTCAATTCTTGGAGGACCAATATGTAATTTTATAAAGTTAAAGGGGCTTAATTATAATTTTCAAAAGTTTGAGGACCAAAATGAAAAAAAAGTTTTGTTCATTCCCAAATTTTAAGCTTAATTGTAAATTTAGGAAAAGTTTGAAAGGTATAATGATAATTTCACATGACTAAGGGCAAAAAGGTAATTTCAACATGTCTGGTTAAAGAAGAGTCAACATTCTAGACCCTTCTTCCTCTTATGACCATGCACCTCACCATTAGAAATTAGAAACACTTTGTTTTAATTGAAAGAAAGGAGAAGAGAGGAGGAGGAGAAGAAGAATTTGACTATCACCCAAATTTTGCCACTTTTTTTTATTCTCCAACCCAAACTAGGGTGTTCTAAGTAATTTTGGATCAAGGAACTCAAATCTATCATTATATTTGAGAAAGTCTCAAACGATTTGAAGATATCACCAAAGGAAACTTTAGGTAAATTTTGTCTCATCTCTCTCTACA
>JANQBM010000007.1:3141154-3155248 GCA_025594535.1 Erythroxylum domingense
CACGCCACCTCGCGGGACACGAGTTCGGGCATCACCATCGATGTCAGGTTCGGGTCTTGCGGGAGCGGGGTGCTACAATAAGAACTCAAAGAAGAGTAGAGGTTAAGTTTGTAAAGGAGGAGAAAGGCATCCAACAAGCACTAAGGCTAACCTACTAAATGGTAAAATGGTGGAGAGCTTAACAGAGAAGAGTAGGGAATAATCACCAAAGGATGGAAGAAAAGATAAGAGTGACTAGTTTGTAGAAAAAAGACTAAAATAGACTAGGAGGATTAAAGAAACTAGGAAGGTAGGAACTTAAATATTAGAGGAGACTGGGGAGAGCAATCACGACGTAAAGCTATACAAACTCCTCTCTCTAGAATCTATCACAAATCCAAAACAATTTTGACTCAATGTTCTCAATATTGTTTCATGCCATACAAAAACTAATATTAAAATGGGCATTATATCGAATACTTGTAATCGGTTGCTCGCAAAATTTTGACTTGTACCAATTAATAAAGAAATAGATGTTGAAATATTGAAAAATATTGACTCAAAATTGAATATTAGGAAAATTGAAGGGTGATATTTTGTTTAAATATTTTTAATCATAAAAATATTTTAGACAATATCAAAAATACAATATTTTATATTAATTTTAATAAATACAATTGTTGAGTCAAAAAATTAAAATATTTTTTACTTTGATTATAATAAGGAACTAAAGTTCAATTATAGAAAAATTGAAAGATTATTTTATACTTTAAATATTATCTAAAATAAGATTTGATATTCGTAAGTGACGATATTGTTTTATATCAATACCAAAATTTATACAAGTTTTGGTAAAACATTTTTTTAGTTTGACCTTACCCAATATTAAGCCACTGCTTTAGGTTGACATGTCTTTATATATAATTATTCACGTTAGCCATTAGATGCAAGAAGATAACTTTTTGTTTTAATTAATGCAATATGATCACTTATATGCTAAACATGTGTTATATTTATTTTTATTGATTCTTTGCATATATATATAATCTTCAAATTAATTAAATCATGGTGAATATATTCATTATTGGGAGAAAAGATTAACTTAGAAAACTCTTTTCAATTTAAGCATTTTCAATATTATATACCATAAAAATTTTTACTATATAAAATAGTATCATTATTACACCAAAATATTCATCTTATGGAGAAATTTTTTTTAAAAATAGCATGCCTATGAAAAATATTATTTTCAATACAAAATATCATTATTAATAGGATAAAGACTCAAATAAGTCCTTAAAGTTTTACTTAACAACTCTTAGATTTTTGTTAAATAACTCTTGAACTTATAAACTATATTCATTTGAACCCCTTCATGTGACATGTACCATATATGGCTTGAATACATTAAAAAGTGAGTAAATGAAAATTAATACAATTTAAAGACTATTTCAATGCAGACATATTTAAAATCATAATCATCTCAAATTAAAGTCAAATCACTAAATCTCAAATATCATAACACATGACATATTTTTCAAAATTGAACTAAATTGGTTCAAATATATATTATAGTTGTAATAAAATTGTGCTAGTTTTAATACATAATATTGGAGACCCATATTACAAAATAAAGCTTGTTAAACTTTAGAGTTAAAGTTTAAAGCCTTGGATGAATCGATAAGAATTGAAGATGATGGTTCAAGATATCATCTTTAGAGATATTGAAATGATGTTTCAAGTTTGAAGTTATTTAAGTGTTTTTTAAAGTTTCAAAGCAAATTAAGAAGGCATGAATGCATCATCAGGAAATAGGAGTGTTATTAGATAGAAAAGAAACCTACTTGGAATAGTTTATGTGAAACTAACCAAATAATGCAATCTACTAAATCAAGGGGAGTGCTATCTTGACTTTTAGCTTATGTAGTTAACCAAACTATACTAGAAACAATTATAAATAACCAATTTTTGGTAAAAACATAAGGGACTAATAGGTAAGTGAACTACTCCTTCAACGCAGCTCAAGGCCTTTTTAAAAGAGTCTAGAGGTAAATCATTCTTTTTGATTTGATTATTGATAGTAGTGATGGCTGGTAAAATTAACATAACTATGAATAACCTCTTCAATTCCAATATACATAAAAGTAGCTATAAGAAATAATTGGTGTAAGTGAACTAGAAATATTAATAACTAGTAATATATTTAAGTGAGAAATTTTTATTAGTTATTGAGAAGACTCTTGTTAGATAAGTCTTATGTATTGTTTGTTATTTTGTAAACTTTTAAGGAGTGGATAAAGTGTTAATTGATGCTTAGGTGTATTAGAGAAAATTCTATAAACACATTAGTGTTTTATAGTTATTCCTCATCATCAAAGTAAGACATTTGTAATAGTTTCTCTCTAGCAATTTAAAAGGAGGGTTTATTAAATTGAAATTATCTAGAGGTGCTTGGAGACTGAACCAAGAAATATTGAACCACTATAAAACACTTATTTATCTCTTATCCTTACTTTTCAAATTTCATTGTTTATTTGTTGTAATTGATTTTGTTATTTCTTACTCATATTAAAACTTGTTGCATCAAAAGTATACAAGGAATATAAGTTAGACACCTAACCTTATAAGGCCATTAAGTCAAAGAGATAAGGAATACTTTGCTATTGATAGTGTTACTACCTCTGATTTAACAATATCATATAGTTTATCTTTTGATATATTGATTGATAAATTATATGTTTAAATTCACCATCTCTTAATTAGTTTAGGAAAAATGGAATTTTTAATTTTAATATTAATACTGGAATATAGGTCAAATCCTAACATTTGATAGTGTTAAATAATTCTAATGTTACATTACCACCTTATCTAATCTTAAATTGACAAACTCCAAACTACCATTATAATTCCATTAATATGTGCTTATTTAGACTATTTTATAAGTATGGGCCCTACCATAATTAGGAAAATTATACAGATGCCATAATACCAATGGTGGATTCCTCAACACATTATATAATCCCCAAATGGAAAATTAAGGATCATAATCCTATAATACCATAGAGAAAAGATGATCAAATGAAAGCCTTTGTTATCGAAAAACTTGTGAATTTAAAGCTCAAATATGGGCAGTCAATTGTAGAACACTTTAGTGATTTTTATGATATGGTAAATTAGTCAAGAACTATGAAAATAACATTAGATGATAAATTACAGACATTATTACTTTTAAGATATTTTCCAGACATTTGGTAGACATTTATTGTATCTCTTAGTAACTCTGCTCCGAATGGTGTCTTATCTTAATTTATAGTAAAGGGTAGTCTATGCAATAAGGAGAATAAAAGAAAGGATATACGAATTGATACTTCACAGGCTTTTATTATAACGATGGAGAATAGAGGCAGGAGAGAAAGTATAACTCCTAAGGGGTATTCTAAATCCAAAGGTGGGTCAAAGTTTAAATACAATTTAACTTGCAATCACTGAGGAAAAGAGGGCTATATCAGAGGGAACCACAAGGCCTAGAAAAAGGAACAAATTTATGAGAAGAATAAAAAGAAGACAGATGATCAAAATACCATTGTAGTTGTATATGATGAAGGTGAAGAGTTGGTTATGCTTAACTTTAATGAGGATGAAAGCCATGTCATTGATTCCTATTGAGTAATTAATAGGGAGGTCTTTACTACATACAAATTAAGAAACTTTGTCAAGGTGAAGATGGGAAACAACAGTTATACAAATATAGTAGGTATTCATGAGGTTTTTTTTTAGACAGATGTAGGTTGCATATTGATCTTGAAGAATGTGCGACATGTTCTTAGATTGAGCTTAAATTTGATCTCCACTTATGATTTGGATTTAGATTGTTATTTCAATATTTTTGGTGACAAGAAGTGAAAATTCACTAATGGATAATGGTGTTTTCTAGAGGTAGATTGTGTTATACAATATATAAGACTCAATTAAAAATGATTAAATGTGATTTAGATGTAATTAAAGACTCATTAGACTACTGAAAGACACAATACTACCTGTTATTAGTAATTGACACCCTTCAGACTCTGCCATGCACATTTTAGGGTACTCTGACTGGTAAATCTATAATGCCATTAAGGTATACCATAGGCTAACAATTGATTTCCTTTTTATCAACAAATAACATAATTTTAATGTGAATCCAAATCATATAACATTTAACTTTTAAGCTAAAATTCATATATTGCTAGAACATGAACTTGTACTAACAATATTCACTTATATATCATTCACACAAAACTCAACATAAATATTCATTTCTTGATAAAACAAAAATCATTTGCATAAAATCAATTTAAAGTACACTCACTACTTTCTAGTTTCCTTTTTACTAGTTCGAAATCCTTCAGTTGGCTTCATTTTTCTATCTAAAAACCTAATACAGATACATTTAACTCCTTAATACATTTTCTAGCCAAATACACCATAAACCATTTTAACTTCATAACTTTCTACATACACTTCATATACTTTTTTTTCAAATAATAACAAAGCACTTCATTTAATAATTCCAATGCCACAAATACACTTAATGATCATCCTTAATCACATTCATATGATCATTACATCATAACCACAATTTTATATCAAAAATGCCCTTAAAGCCAAACTTAACATATTTTACATTAAAATTTTCCAATTCAATTCCATTTGATTTCTAACATTTGAAACCAATCCAATGACATTTTAATACATACATTTAATCCATAAAATTTTATTAACAAATTTTTACATAATAATGAACCCTTGGTCGAAATTCAACCAAAACGAATTCCAAATCAATTCCTTTTCATTTGTTTACTTCATTAACATCAAAATGAAGTTATGAACATTATAAAACATTAAAATAGAATTTTGGATCATATCACATTAGAAACCCTAGCCATGGACGAAATTTCATCAATTCATTTCCATCGTTTTTCTTCAATTCTTTCATCAATAAATTAACTTCCTAATTCCATTCATTAATCTTAAATCATCAAATGGCAAAATAAAACACTTTAGGCAATGAATCTTACCTTTAACCAAGGTTCTACACACTAGTTTTCTTGATTTTCTTCTCCTAATATCTTCCAATGCAATAAAACCTTTGATATCACATCATAAAGGTGCAATTCACACCATCAAAACCAAATCTAAACTATAGCACAACAAATCCAATTTTTCAACAAAACTATTAAGCTTCCCAACCCAATTTCTTCACTTGGATGGCTATGGGATCTTGTTAGATGCTTGATTGGAATTAGAAGGCATGAAAAACTACTATGGCCTAGCCAAACCTCTCTCTTCTCCTTTTTCTTTTATTTTGTTTTTCTCTCTTTTTCTTCCTTTCTCCAGCAATGGCCGACCACACCCCTTTTATAGAGATGAAAATTTTTCTTAATTACTCTTTTTCCCCACCATTTCCATTAATAACATTTCATTACCAAAACTTCCCATATTTACATTTTAATCCATACCACTTGCCACCATTTAATTGGTTACTTTCCAAACTAATTAATTCACGCTTATCTCATGGAAATCTTCCCATAAAGTGCACATATGGAATTTGGAAGCATTTGGCTTGACAAAAAGGCTATTTTGCCCTTTTTTAAATTTAATGCATTCTATGCCCAAATAAATTCCTAAAATATTCTATTGTCACCGTAACTTCAAATTAACCATTAAATACTCTAATTAGACATAAAACATTTAAATTGGGTGCTTGAAAAAATTTTAATGGGAGAAAAATCACTAATTCTCATTATTTTTCAATAAAAGGGCATTTTAGTCCAATAATTTTGGATTACTCAAATTCTATTCAAACAACCTCCATTTTGACCCGTTTCATTTCCTTGAGACTCCAATCTTAATTTCAAAGCTTTTCATCATGTTTCAAAATTGTTCGTTAACTTTTTCAGTTTCCTAGAGGAATTTTTATATTGAATCCAAAAACTGCCAAATGTCATCGAAGTCGTTTGGATTGCATTCAAAAGTATCACCTAAATCTTCAAAGCACATCTTAAGGCTTTTAAAGTTCGTTTGGAGTCATTCCGCAGCTTTGAAACGAAAGGTCTTCCATAGAATTTGCATAGTTTTGGAAAGGCTATTTGATTGACATGTCAATTGACATCTGGTTGGCAAATTTGTTCAGTAAATCATCTTATAAGTTGAATACTCAAAATTTGATTATTGAAGTGGGCAGTTTTAGGTTGAATTCCTTACCCACTCTGGTTCTGCTAGCTAAGAATAAAAAAGATTAGGTATAAATTCCTTTGTTTCTAGTTGTTAAAGATATTAGTGACATTAGGTTGAGCATTTCTAAGATATTGAGTTCTTTATTTGAGCATTCAATGTTTTGTATATCAAATTGGGCCCTAGTACAATTGTTTGAGAAAGAATATAGTAATTGAGTTGTTTTTGACTTTTTGATGATAATTAAATTCCAATTGCTTATTCTTGTATACAAAATTTCTGTAAGAGAGGTAAAGCACTTGGTATATCTTTTGTAAGCTCTAAGAAGACAAAGTATATAAGAGGTTAATCTTTACTTGTTCAAAACAAGATTATAGTGAACGAAAAATTTTCAAGAGGAAATTGAGTAATGGAAGCAAGTCAAAGGAAAGGGAAAGGGTGAATCACCATTATATTGTGTTCTTATTCTCCATTATATTTTATATTGTGATAGTATCGTTGTATGTGTATGTTTTTGCGATTGAAAATTAAATGAGTTTAGCATTCCATGAATTTACACTCCTATAGCATTTGATGAATTCGTAAAAGGAATAAAAATTTTGGAAACTCAATTCACATCTGCCTTCTTTTCTCTGGCGTCTTTGACCATTACTCATATTTGATAGGAAAATTCTTATTATAGAAGCCCAAAGGCATCAACATGATCCGATAGAGACGCCCTATGTCATGTGCATTCCCATGTTCATCTTTGATAATGGATCAATTATACTTCATTACTTATCATATGGGAAGCAAATATCTAAGTGTTACCATATTCTTGATTGAACGTTTGGTTCAGGTTGCCTCATTTATAGAAATATGCTAATTTCTTTCTGATTAAAAAATATCAATTTTTGCAAGGCAATAACATAAGTTAGCTTTAGGTAGTTACCAAAAAAAATGGTGACTTAGCTTTCTTGAAAACTTTGTTTATGGGGAATGCTGTATCTATAACACTCAAATATAAATTTGGATAATGTAAAAAACTATTGAATTTGCAAATCAAAAGCCAAGAAACAAATTATTTTCATAAAACTCAATATATGAACTTCTCAATCTACATTTATATTAGGGTAATAAATAAAATCTCTGGTGTAGTTTTATTCATTATAATGTACTTTTATTTTACAAAATTATCTATTAACCATATTAACAATTTTACTATTTTTTTATCAAATTATTTTAAAATATTTTGTCAATATTTTTTTACCAAATAACTTGACATAAACCTAATAAAAAATTAATTTCAGTATTTTAATATTATAAAATATTTTTAATAATTTTAAAGAAAAAGTGAAATTATAAGTCACCATCTTTTATTTTCTTAATTACATTGCAAAGAGGGCTTCGTCGATGAAGAATATGATGGTATACGACAGGTATATATATATATATGCATGTGTGGTCTACTCCACGGCAAACACCGTAGAAAGTGCAACCTTTGCTTCAAGATCCAACCTCTACACCTTAACGGTTAGTAGAAAAGAAAAGTCGGTCCATTCGCATTATCTCGTATAATTATTGAGGTTTTGTCAACTATATATGCGCAATAAAATACATAACATGTCCTTTCCAAAACTTGGAGTCAAAGAAATGGAGAAGGCTTTATGCATATGCATCTATGAAGTTGTGTAGCTTATGCTTGTCTATATAACAACGTCTCCTTTCATAACTCATAATCATATACAGATACTCCACAACCTTAGACGCCTAATACCCAAATTCACGGTTTCGGAGACAAAGATGACGGTAAGTATATGCAATTTTTTCCTTTCCTATGGCATGTGCATTCCTAAATAACCCTTTTCTACGTTATATAGTTCGCACAGCTTTTATGATTATTGTTGCATAAGATCTATATTAATGCATGCATCTATCAATTATCACATAGGACCAAAAAGATTGTAGACGACTGAAGGGTTTACTAATGCAAGAACTTGTAATTATCAGATCATTGAAATGAGAGTGCATATGGACTGCGCTGGATGTGAAAGAAAAGTAAAACAGGCTCTTCAAAACCTCAAAGGTAAGTACTTCAATTAATTCATCGATTTCCTTGGGATATCATAATCTTAATAGAGACTCAAAATGAGTTAAAAAGGAAAGATGTCAATTCATCATTTCTTGTATAAATTACTCTCAGGAGTAGAAGACGTTGATATAGATATGGGAACCCAGAAGGTGACTGTGAGTGGATGGGCTGACCAGAAAAAGGTTCTTAAAGCAGTACGTAAGACTGGACGGCGGGCTGAGCTTTGGCAATTACCATACTCAAACCATTATTACAATCAACACCAAGTTAATGGTCCAATACCATATTATGCATCGCAGCCTTCATCTTCATACAACTACTACAAGCATGGATATGATAGCAGCGACCTTGCCTATTATCGCCATCCTGTGCATTCCTCCATCTTCCCCCACCAGACAGGTGCTGTGTTCAGCGACGAAAACCCTCATGGTTGCTCTATTATGTAAATAGTCATAGCATTCCCATGTATAAAAGAGGGATTGAATTTTAATATCTTTGTTCCATATTTAATTCACTTCTTGTTTTCTGTTTTCTTGTGTTTTAAATGTTATATGGAGAAAGCTTGAAAAGATCGAAACAGAAAGAAAAGTCATCAACAAAGAAGTTGATCTAGAACTTTTCACAATTCATAGCTGAAAAATCTCGAGCATAAGATGAAACAAAGTGACTGAAAGGCTAAAGCTTGTCAGCTCTAATTCCACCTCAAATTTCTGATCTAGATCACTGCAACATTAAAAAGAACAGAAGGAATAATTAATGAGAAATCAAGTCTTATTTGACTCATTCTTTAGATTCCAAGTCCTGTATCTGAAGCAATCGTTTGAGCTCTCGGCAAGAGATATCCACTCGATGTCCTTTATATTCGGTTAAATTTCTTTGCTGCAGAATTGGTTGTGTTAAGCGACCATTTCATCACAATAGCTTAAGCTGTTGTGTGAGGCTAGCTCAATTGATTTTATATATTCTCTAACATACCCCCTCAAGTAAAAATCTTTTAGACTTGAAACTTGCACAGGCCTACTTTACCTTGTGCTTAATTTAATAGGTGGATGGTAGGATTCGAACTCATGACCACTTGGTCACAGAAGCTCTGATACCATGTTAGAAAGGCCTAACTCACCATTTTGCCCAGTATGTCCATCAGATGTCCAGTCCTGCTCTAGACTGAGGGGGTGTGTCAGGAATCCCACATCGGACAATTACAAGAGTATTCAATAATTTATAATAGTGTGCAAACTTCCTCCTCTTGAGCTAACTTTTGGGAGTGAGTTATCTAAAATGTCACCGTTGTCCTTCTTCACCTCCGCCACCATAAAAGACGATGTCCTCGCATAAATCTCAATGACTATCGCCAGTTATCCTTTCTGACCATTTTTTTTCCTTATAACTTCACTTTGGTTTCACTTTTCTTGGCACTAAATTTATCAGCTTTAGCCACCTTCTCGATCCTCAAAATAACAGTAATTGCAGCTTTGATGTGGTAAATCTCAACTCCTCTTTCTCTTTCCTTTGTTTTGCTTCAAACAAAGGAGACAAATCGAAACCCTCTAACAAAAGTATTATGTGAAATGCGTTCAATGCTTCAGGTTGCTTGGATTTTTCCCTAAGCGTGCCTTCCTCATCATACTGAATGCATCGAACTCCATCTCGGAATGTGGCTCCACCATCTTAGGTAATGATTTTTTAGATCAAGAAAACTCCATGTCCTTGGACACTGTAATATTGATTCTTGCATTCGGATCCATAAGCTTTGTAATTGGTCTCCTAGCCTCAGAAGAGAACCAAGGTGGACATTGAAATCTCTGATGGCATACAACGAGGCAACTTTGAAGCTTTCAACTAGCAGTGCAGTACTGGTGGCAGACTGGCAGAGCAGTAGTGATAGTGGAGCAACATAAAGAAGAATGGAAGAGGCAGAATCTAGTGCAAGGAGAGGCGGAAGAGAAAGTGATCTCAAGTTTTCAACACCTGTGAAGCCAGATGTTGGCGAGAATTGTTATGGAGAGGCAGAAGAGAAAGTTAGGTTTTTTCATAATATATTTTTATTTAAAAACTTAATTTGCTAATATAGAAATCAAAGTCTATATGGATGAGTTGAGATAGCATGCGACGTTAGCAACGTGAGCACGCTAGCCTATTTTAGTATTTTATTGCTAATTTTCAAAATTTTGAATAGAATTATAAAATTTGAGAATTTTTTAAACTCTTTTTTTTAATGTAAGAGTTTCGTTTTACCTTATAGGAGTTGTTTGACTTATCCAAGGTTTATAACATATGGAATTTAACTAATTTATCGCAATTTTGCAAATATTGGTGAGTTGGAACTAATTTTATTATAGGAATTGAAAATAAGCAAAAAATATATATATAAATCTAAATTTTGGATAGGAAGTTAAAATTTTAATTTAAAATGACAAATAGATAACAAAATAAAATTATTAGTTATTATTGTAGTTTTGGATTATGCTATGTGAGGAACTATATAAATGAGGATGATAATTCAATTTCATAATCTTTGTTAGATGAGTGAGTATTTATCAAATTGACATATAGATCTTATAAGAAAGTGATATATATGAGTTAAATGTAGTTTAAGTCTCCAAAAAGTAACTAACGTACATATAAAATTACAAGTGGAAACAATCACAGGCAGGAAAGTGATATTGGTTGGCACTATTCAAATTAGAGGACGATCGGAGGACAATCAAAATATCTTTCCTATCACTCTTTTCTGGGCAGTTTCGACCTCTTCTTCCTCTCACTGGGTGAAGGCCTATCAAGGCTTGGTCACCAAACATGGTAGGAGAAGATTCCCACATTCTCGACCTAGAAGCATTCCCACCGTTGGAATCAACAGTAAAAGGAAAAGACCCTATCACTACTCAGTTTGTAGGAGTTGTTGAAACATTCCCCACATTGGCATCAAAACAAAAAGGAAAAGACCTTGTCTCTGTGCTGTTTGTAGATGTTGTCAAAACTGAACCCTTCAAGTAATCCTCCCCTATCCAAGGATCATGGCGGAACAAATTTACAACTAAGCACAATAAAGGTAAGCTAAAGCATTTTTCTAATGTGATGAAGGACGGTGTCCTTACTCCTCCTCGAGAAGTACTGCAAGTTAGTGCCAAAATTTGTTCTTCATCTTTGGTACGCTATTTCTGGAACAACGACTAGCCTTTCTAGTTATGAAAGCTTGGGCTGAAGTACGCTGGAGTAAAAAAGGATTGGAGAAGACAATGCTCAGGGAGGATGGTAACATTTTGTTTAAATTTAGCTCTAAGAAATTTTTATTAGAAATTATGGAAAATGTTCCTTAGCATGTGGGAGGCCAACCTTTGTTTTTGCAAAAGTAGAAACCTGGTATTGAATGTGATAGGGGAAGTATTTATGTCCCTCCAATTTAGGTTCAATTTCACCATATTCTATTGGAATTTTGGATTATCGATGGTCTAAGCTACCTAGCCAACTCTATCAGTAAACCTATATGCATGGACTCCCAAACTACTCACATAGAGCAAATTTGATATGCAAAGATGAGCATTGAGGTGGACAAACACTCACCATTGCCTGATACCCTTCCTCTCCTTAAGTTGGAGGAAACTGGGGAATTTAGACGTATTGAAATACCAATATCATATCCTTGGAGACCTAATACTCTAACTAAACAATGACAAACAACTGGGAAAGTGTTCAAATTTGGATGGCGTGATGAATTACTTCAATATGTTGCTATTGTCACCGCTAAATACCTACCACTGCCAACTAAGCAATCAGCTTCTGAAGGACTAAGAGTTATAGCATCTAGAGACTAACCTCTTGTTGAAACCAACATTTCCTTTGATAATGCTATTAGCATTCCAATTACAACGGCAAATTGCAATCTTGGTCTATTCAAACCCATAACAACATGCCTCCTATTATTAGTTCACTAGATTTAGCTAAGCCTAGGGTGCTTCACTTATCTCAACCTTGTTGTCAAGTCCAAGAGAACTCTTTGGCTTCTCATTTATCTCGAGAATGTGGTGAACAACCTTATGTTGAACATATTGTATCTACTCTGGAGGCTAATACTATAGATTCTTAAGAACCAAAATGCCTTATTATATCTTTATAATAAGATATTCTAATATTAAAATACTCCTCATTCTTACATTAGGATTGCTCAATCTAATGTCCAAACATCCACTATTATAGCCATATAACAGTCTTATCTATGTACCCAAACAATCCCTTCTTCATCCTATTCTTAAACCCTAGCATCCCTTTATGTTGTTGTCATCACCTTCTTCAAGTTAGCAACTGCCATCATTGTTGCTTGATGTTGCCAACTCCAACAATCAAATGTTGTGATGAACCTGTTGCCTTCAACTTTCATCAGCTTATGCCTCGCTGCCCACTTGCCTGCATGAGAATCTTCTCTGACCAGCTGCTACCCAGACACACTTATGCCTTCTCATGAAACTTCAACTATCGAAATTCAGAAGATCTCATCCACCTGCAACCGCCATGCCTATCTAGTCATCTTCTCTTCATACACAGTTGGTTCACCGATGCCACAACCATAGTCAGGCCAAGCATCAAGCAATAATGCTCTCCTTTGGTAACTTGAAAAATAATTGCCAAAAATCGCACAATATAAGCATCATATACACAACCACTACCTTAACTCACTACTGGCTAGAGGTCTTAAAACTTCAACTTATTTCACAAACATAAACTCAGATTATAAAATCCAACTTCAACAATATGTGTTTTACCTTATTCACTTAATGGGTTTCAAAAACCCGATCATCGTTGGTGGTACCGTTGAGTGTGAAAATTTTACTAGTTGAAGACTTTGAATTTCCAAAACTCATTTTCCAATTAATGTTACCCATTCCATTTTCGTGTGACCCAAGATTGAAGAAGTAGTTGAATAAGAAAATGTAAGTCAAAGTGGGAGTGAAGTTGACCCATTAGAACAAGAAGAGAATTTATTTGTTAATGTAAGGATTAGAAAGGAGTTTGATTCGAATTTGGATGATGAAGACTTGAAATTATCTAGGCATTTAACTGCTTCATTTAAAAAGGTAGAGTTGAAGAAAAGAAATGAAGGGCAACACTTGCAAGACAAGATAGAAAAATGGAAAGATACAGAAGGAATTGCATCAGAAAATGCAGCAGATGTTGAAGATGATAGAGATTATTATGAAGAGAATGAAGTTATGACATATAACTTTGATTAAAATGACAACTGTAGCTTTGAAGTAGATTCAACCCTCATAAGTAAAAGATTAAGATTGAGCCTAATATATTATTTAATGATTCCAACTAATTCAAGCAAGCACTTCACAAGTTGGCTTTTAATGAAAGAAGGGAGTTTACTTTTTAAGAAACACCAATCACTTTGTGAGAGTTAGATGTGTGAACAAGTATTGCAAATGGTATATTTTGGCAAGCTTAGTCAAAATTTAAATTATTTTCAAGTAAGTATTTAGAAATTTTCTTGTAACTTTAAATTTAGCCTTTATTAATGTTATGGACTGACTAATTTTGGATTTGTATGTAGGTAAGAGTTTATTAAAAGAATCATATATGTAATCCTACTTTTCATAACAGAAGTGCCGGTTCAAAATGTCTTACAAATAAGTACTTCAAAGACTTCTTAATACTAACTGCACTAATGCTAATTGACTTTAGGAAGCTTGTAAAGAAAGATTTGATAGTTGATGTTGGTTGTAGTATTTGTTATAGGGCTAGGAAGTTGGTGATAGACAGTGGCGAAGCTTGGTTAATTTTTAAGGGAAGGGGGGGGGGGGGGGGCGAATAAAAAAAATATAAAAAAACAA